>PNEQ01002805.1:52100-101238 GCA_003012365.1 Medauroidea extradentata | reverse complement strand
TCTAGAGGACAACAATAAAACTAATTAAAAAAAAAAAAGATAGAAGGTGGAGCCAATGAGGGTAGCTAGGTATCAAGTCAACAGACATTAACCAAGATGGTGGGTAGACCGTACACAAATAATTACGAGACACATGCTGAACAGATCCCGGATCCCGCTCCTAGGCTCCTGCAATAGAAGGAACTATACTACACTACTATCAAGTGACGTGTCCAGAGAGGTTAGACATTTCCGCGGAAAGGCACGAATTGGCTAAAAATAGAAATTTATCAGGGTTTTTTTGAATGTTCACATTATTCCGAATCGCCAATAGCATTGAGATGCACAGCGAGAAAGAGCTGTAAAACAGGCGAATCGTGAGCATTGTGATTACGACGACGTGTTTTCTAACAAAACAAGAACTGACTTTTAGCAGCCATGATTAGTCCTGTTTATCATTTAATAAAGGGAATTACATTGAATTTCTCAGTGTTTGTTATGCAGACGTACATTGTAACTATTTTTTTACCATAATGGAATTTCTTCTTAGTTTTCGCAGTTTATGTTTAATAGCATGTTATAGTCCAAACTTGCATTAAACTGTTTTATGCATAAAAGACAAACCAACTGCCTTACAGAAATGAAATTGTTCACACTGAAGAATGGTGTCACGGACTACAAGTAATTTATAGAATCCTCAGTATGTTTTTATATTTTAAACAATTTCAGATTTAAGTTTTTATTTCATATTCGGTAGTTTTTTTCAGATATGACTAAAAAATTCGATACTATTTCCTACATGTTTTGGCATGGCGCGTAACTCTGTTATTCGCTGCGAATTATTTCACTTCAGTAAGACAGGTGGTTTTTAATGCATGAAAACGTTTTATGTAAATTTGGACTAAAACTATGACATAAAAAAATATTACAGTAAACGTAGTCGCAATGTACGCCCACAAACCAAATCATATCTCATATAAATGAAAAAAAAATACTAAAACAATTAAAATTTTCTGTGAACTCCTCCCTTAAGGGTGTTGCCTACCTTAAAGCCACGGCGGGAGCAAGCATATGGTTTTACAGGTTAAATGATTTTCCACGTGGCTCAGTAACGGTTGAACTTACATATATGCCACCACTGACTTTTTTGTTCGTCTCGGTGTCGCGTACATTGCTATGGATCGTGTTGGCAGTTTTTTATTTCAATAGCCTGAAAATTGTGTGCAAAAAATAATTTTTACACACAAAAAAACACGCGAAAATGGCTCTTCATAATTTATTTTCTGCGATTTTATTTACGTAGCAGTATTCTCCTTGTCTCTGCGGAGAAAATGGTTTTCGTCCGGAAGCAATATTACAAAAGGTCACCGAGTGCCACTGAAAATAATTTAACATGTAAAACTATATTCTTTCTCCACCAGGGCTCCGAGGTAGGCAGCGCCCTCAAGCGAAAATTTGTCATAAAAATGTTAATAATTTTACCAGGTGTATATTTTATGTTTATGCACGAAAAAAGCTTAAATAGCACAAATTTGTACACATAAATTCAAAATCTTCCGGAGGAGCACCCCTGGACCCCTATTCTTTTATTTGGAGGGACCGATATTCTACACCAGCAGTAGTTTCCCCTACTGGAATACCTCGCCACTGATACTTCACAAAGAAAATAATACGTTAATTAGGCACTTATATCCGACCTCTTAGATCAGTAGTTAGAGATCCTGGTCGCTTAGCCAGGGATTCCGGATTCGATTCCAGGCAGGGGAGGTCAATAATTACAGTTGTTTCATCCGGGTTCAGGGCTGGGTGTTTGTGTTCGTCTCGACTGGTTACAAAAAGTCACCATATAAATAACAACTACAAAATACAACTTATTCTGTGTTACTTAAAATCTTACAACTGTCAAAAAAAAAAGGAGGGGGTGTTTGGTTGCAGTGGCGAGGCGAACGCCTTGTCATTGTACCAAACACAAAAAAATAGAGGTCAGACCTTCTGGCCTGTGGGGTCAAGGGTCCCGGGTTCGAGTTTTAGACGGGAAGGTACAAATTTAATGTTACTTCCCCGGTTTCTGGGCTGCGTCATCATTGTGGAAGACAGGAACGAACCACTTCGCCTGTTAAGGCAATGATCTTTATACTTTATTACATAAATTAATTTTTTCACCTTATCGAGTGCAGATATCAAAAATCTGGCTGGAAGTTTTGTTTAATACTGTCTTACCTATATTGGCTGATTGTTTTTTCAAGGCAGTAAATACCATTGTTTCAGTTAACTGTGTAACTAAGAAAATGCTCGTTACTTGACTTTTTAGTCGAAACCGTAGATTTTATTGTTTTGAACAACATTAGATATCACAGCAAATGCCATTTAAAATAAAACTGAGATGTGGACACCGCGCAACGACCTGGGCAGTCGACCACCTTAATGGCGTCGAAGTGAGAAAATCCTATTTTTATATTTATATGAAATAGTGCTAGTTCTGTAGACGTTACCTGGGAGTAAATTTTCCTTTTACGATAAAAAAAAACAGTCAGTTTTCCATAGTGTCCCAATTTGCATTTTTTTGCTCTTGTATACTGCAAAAACTAACGAACTTAATGGCATAAAAAACATTCTAAAACTACATGTCACTTGTCACTGCTTAACATGTTTGTAATCAATAAAAAAATATTTTAGTATTTAAAAAAATCGATGAAAGAAGCAAAAAAAAATTAAAATTGAAGAAAATGTTTAAATACAAAAATATATTATAATGGATTTTAAAACATTTGCCCGTGACATGTAATTTCACTGTTAATTTTTTCATTTCATTATGTTCACCGTTTTTTTTTTCGGCTTATAGGAATGAAGAACTTGCAAATTCTGACTTTGAAATGCCATTGTGGAAAAACTGGCTTAGCTAAGTTATTTTTCGCAAGAGGGAAACGTACTCCTAATTAACGTGTACAACATTAACATATTTCACATAACTATAACATTATGATTATTCCTCGCCCGAACACGCTTAAGAGGAGTCTCTGTACAGCAAGATTTTTGCTGTAATATCAATGTTTGCGTGTATATGCACATGTACATAAATAACAGTTCTGATTACACAGTTTCTTTCCTAGGAAGTTATAAAACAGTTATTTATAAACACAACTTTTTGCCATAGTCCTGGCTATCGTATGTCACAACCACGGTCGTAGAAGAACAGGTCTGGACACTCGCCTGGAAACTTAACCCCCTTGTTGTTTGGCTGCAGTTCACCAAGTTACCGAGAATATTGTGTTGTGCGTCTTTGGCGTTGCAGTCAGGGCTCTAACTCCGCCCACTTCCCTCCCACAAAGATAAACAATTTATCAAAACGTTTTTTTAATCAATTTATGAAATAGTTCCTTTGTTCACAATCCTCAAGCATGACTCCAGCAATCTTTATTTACTTTATAATGTAAATACTAGAAAAAAGTGGGCGAAGTTTGAGCCCGACCGCTCTGACTGCAGCGCCAATAAAGCACAACATTCTCGGTAACTTGGCGAACTGCAGCCAGACAACAAGAAGGTCAAGAAAAATACATTGGAAGATAGGCGAGTGTCCAGACCTGTACTTCTACGACCACGGTCACTAGAGAGAGAAATAAATAGTGCTAAAAATGGCGTATTAAGGGCATTGGTGCTCACGTCTTCTGTCCAGTCCTTTGATTTTGGACACATGAAACAATAACAACGTACTATTGGTAGGGACCCTGGTTTTTCGCGAAAATAATTTTGCCCCTCTTTGATTCAGCGCCTTACGTGCACATCTGCAATTCTGCTTCGTGGTCAGTGATTGGATATTTTAACCGTCGCGAGCCTTGAGATTCTACCGGCAATTCACAGCCGTGAGGTGTTGCAGTGACATTATTGTAATTGACTCAGACAAATGTTATACAGCTCTGTATATAGACACGCTGCCAATAACCATGAAGGAGAATTGCAAATGTGCACGTAAGGCGCTGAAACAAAGTGGGACAAAATTCTTTTCGCGAAATACCAGGGTCTCTAACTATCGGACTACGACTGCTATTTACCGTGAGCTATAAGGTCGACCCTTACTCGTGTATCACATCTCTCTTCGCCTCTATGCGCACGCCGTTCAGCTAGCGTCTTCCCTGAGAACTTCCCGAGTAATCACGAAGTCATGCCGAGCTTAACTTTCCCTTGCACCAATCACGACCGACCTCATAATAAGGACCCACCACTTCAGTGCTTGTCTCTCTGATTTTCCATTATACAATGTTGTTAAATTACACTGCTAATGACAAGCGTTTCTTTTTTTTTGTGGAGACAACACGATCGCTACAGTAATCTTGCAAAATTGGAAACGTGACCCGTTCAGAAAGAGAAGCAGTCATGATGGTCTCACGAAATAATTTTTACTAGCCGTGTTCCTATTAGTTATTTGTTAATTTAGTGACTAGACTGTTATCATGGCAGGATTAAAACGCTTTTATGTAATTCATATTTCGTAAGGTTCGTTGCGTAGTAAAAACTAAGTACAAACTGTTCCGGAATTAGTGGTCGTAAATCGCATTTATAGCAGAGACCGCTGATTATTCCCTACAGAGTTACACTCTTAAGATGGGTTTACCGTACAAAACTTGAGTTAAGTTATCAGTTATGATGTGTAGGCTACACAAGATAAGAAAGTTCGTTTTTCAATGTGGAGGTCATTGGCTGGACTTGAGGATTAACGTATATATTTTGAACAAAAATTACTGGAGAGACATTTCCGTGTGCGCCATCCAAGCTTACTGCATACTTCTTACGCTTTATATTGTGAACCTAGCTTTAGAAGGGGGCCACCAAGGCGATCCGGGTTCGATTCCCGGCGGGCATGTGGGAATTGTTGGTCGGCGTGTTTTCTCGGGGATCTCCCGTTTCCCCGCCATTTCATTCCGGCGCTGCTCCATACTCGCCTCATGTCACCACTCACCAGCGCTAAAGACCTCAAAAATCTCTCTCTTTCTCTCTCTAGCTTACGCCTAGAAACGTGCAACCCGCAATACTCCTGTTTCCACTCGGCTGCAGTAATTCGTCCTGTCATCCACTAGACTGACGCCTCGGAGCAAACGGCATTCAAATGTACGCACTAAGGTCTGCCCCTACCACCTTACGTAGATCAATTCCCAATTTTTTTGCAGTTTTACGGATTTTTCCTGGTTACATGACTAGCGAGGGCGTGGTACATAATTCAACGCTATTAAATAAATAAATCTACAACTGTAGGTTTTTTGAAGCCAATTTGCGAAAATTAAACAATAGCAATCCTAGACAATAGTTTTAGCCAACTTTTTAAACAAAATTGTTTTTCAGTGTTACGAACTTCTGAGGCGCAATCTCTGACACCGGAACCTCGTACGATTAACTGCGGCGCAAGAGATCACGCGTAACGAATGCATAATTCTGGATAAATGTTTGCTCATAAAGTTGGCAAATATAATAATCAAGGATTGCTGTTTTGATGTTTTTCTATATTGACTTTCAAAAGTGTAGATCTCAACTGACGATTTCAGCGTTTATCTATCTACCACGCCATCTTAACGGTGTTCACGCGGCAAAAATGCATAATTTTATGTATCCATGACATAGTCCTTATGTCGTTTTTTAAAAAATGCCGTAAACTAAGTAAGTTATCATTTTCGAAATTAAAAAAATACGAAGGAATGGAATTGTGTGCTTTTAAATATTTTAGCATATGACCTATAATACCTCATTTCAGTGTGAATATTTTTTCATTTGAGTAAGTCACTTGATTTTTGTTATTGCTATGTTCTCGTAACTTACAAATTCTGACTCCGACGTGCCGCTATGGGGAAACTATGGGAGCTAAAAAATGTTTACAAGTGGAAAATGTAGTCACAATTAACGTCTATAAAACGAACACTAACGTCATGAAAATATAAAATTATGGCTTTTTGTTACGTGAAAGGCCTTTAACATCTAAGGTAATGTGGTTAAATCACAAAACCAACTGAAAAAAAAAATTGTAAAGGTTTTAACAAAGTTATGAACATTTTAACATCCAATATTTTGTAATGAAACTTTCATAAAATTCATTAGTCGCAATAATGCACTGCTTCGAGTATTTTTTCTAAGTTACAACAATACCACAATAATTTCTGTGAATTCAGAAAATTAGATCGTCTCCAATCAATACTTTTAATGTTTAGCTTCTTTCGCTTATGACAAAATAAAAATATCAATTCATGCAAATACCTCTTATTAAATATCCACTTAACGTCTTTGTCGTTAATAATTATTTTCAGAATTCATTGTAAGATGCGTATTAACATGGTAACGTAGCACACCACTGAAATTTGTACTGTAAATTTAAAAAATAATAATAAATAGACAGCCTCATGCTAATTATTTTTTAATTATGTTGCTTCTCTTTTAGACTATTTCCATATTAGTACTTCAAACTAATATGAAAATTTAAAAATGTTATTAAACATAGAAAAATATTTCAATAAAACTGAGGAAAAAATTTGGCACTGGAACAGAGGCTATAGGGAGGGACACAAAAGTCTCCCTTTACAACCACAAGCCAACTGAAGTTAATGCTTGCCAACTATACAGCAAACAAACTTTTGCCAAACTATGATTGTGTTCACATTGACACTTTTGTTTAACTAGACAGTCACATGACATGACTCAGTAAACTAATATAGGTGTCTTTGGTATTAAGTGTTTTATATGTATAAGTGAAAGTTAAGTAATTAGAAGTACTTAATATTGTTTTAATTTGAATAATACAAAATCACCTACGTAATAACGAAGTTATCAAATGCTGCAAAGCTAAAACGTTTATTATTCCTAATATTAAGTTTCGTTACATGCTAATGTATTTATTTTTCTCATAAGTGTTTACATTTATATGAAAACGCGGAAAATTTTTTGTTGAACCGCTTGAGATAGAAGGGGGGAGGGGAGCCAATCCGCCATATTAGTAACCATAGCAACGGGTATAAAGGTAGGTTCACAATTAAAAAAATAGGCACCAGTCATATATTAAACTAGCTGGTTCCCGCAACTTCGTTTGCGGGGTTTACAATTTGATGTGATAAAATTTCTGAAACAAAAATATTTAAATAGTGCTAAAAGGGGTAAAATTATGTTAAGTGTAATTAATGTGTGTTTTAGAAATATTTTGAAAAGGAAAATTGTCCAACAATTTTTTTGGTACCCCATTTTGATCAACCCACCTTCCAAAAATTAGTATTTTCTCGGCTAAAAATTTTGCGGACGCATGCACAACTCACCAGAGTTTTTTTTTTTACTTTCCCCCTTAAGATTTTGGGTGTCCCGTTCTGCCCTCTACACCGTTTTGTCGCACTCCCTTCCCCCCCCCCCCCCAAATTGGTACAAACCTTCGCAGGCGCATGCACAACTTACAAAAGTTTATTTGTTAACTTAATTATTTTGGTATCCTTTTCTGTCTCTCTTCCTCTTTTTGCCTCCCCTCCCCAACCATCAAATTTTTTGCTGAAATTTCATTTCAATCGGATGACTGGTATAGAACCACATAGAAGAGGAACAAACAAGCTATAATTTATATGATATAAGCTCAGTCCGCCCGCGTTCGTTATTCGTAATAGCGTTTATTTATTCAATTGAAGGACCTCTTAGTACCCCAGATTAGTAGCTCGGCCATTAAGTGTTAGGGTAACCAAGCTGCAGATTGTTATAGCCAAGTGGTTATGGCTAAAAACTGTTCTAAGTCTACCCAATCATGCCGCTCTTAATTACCGTCCAGGACCTTATCGTTGTTGTAACAAAATATATGTTTAACAGGACTAAAACCTCCTGTTGAGGAGAAAAAATCATCCAGGTATGAATATATATAGTTAATTTTATTTTTTTATTTTTGGGGGTTTATATACGCCCCCTGGTTTTATGCTGTTAGACATAGTAACGGACGTCTTACAAACTATCTAAACCTAGGTAAACGATACAAACACCTACGCTCGTGTTGGGATTCGAACCGAGGACCTCTCGCACCGTAGCGCGGCATGCTACCGACCACACTACGGAGGTCGGCATATCTAGTTGATTCAACGTTGAGACGGTTGATTGTACCAAACCTTTTTCTCTGCGTACACGTGGTTTTGTTGGCTGAGCAGATAGTGCAAGCAGAGCTTACACCACTAACGGTGTCCTTTCAATGAAGTGTACGAGGAAAATCGTACGAACATTAACGAGGTCGTGGAGATCGACCGATTGGCCATAACGAACAAGAAGTTACCAGGTTAGCGAAGGAGCCTGATTTCCTCAATGCCGCTGCAAATGACCTTAACAATTTATTTGGATGAAATTTTAAAATGTGTCCTAGTGGTTACAGGAAAGCCTTGAAACATGTTTAAGTTGAACACACTGAGTAGCCATGTCTGATCGCGTCTGCTAGGTTACACGAAGTTTCTAAACTCGAAATACAAGGAAACAAAAATTTATGGTTTTAAACAAAATTTTTAAATGAAAGTTTACTTGATTTCACGAGTAAAAAATCTGCACCAAAAATCAGTAATTTTTGTTAACAGGATGTTGTCAAGTTGCATATGAATACTTTGGGGAAATAATCCTCTCATCTAGAGGAAAAAATGTTATATGGACATAGTTCCGAAAACGCGCCGTTTCTGTACTACAGTTCGCAATAGTCTGATGCATAGAAAAAAATACAAAGATGATGTGCGTCTGATGTGCCGAAGATATATTTTCACATGTTTATAAAGGTAAGAATAGTCAGGAGACGTATTTGAAGTCACGTTTTTTCGTGTCACATTATGGCGCTGAGGCTTTTTGAGGTTATATACATTTGTGTTAATTATCCTTCAAACGATTTAAACATATCAGACGTTAATGCAAATACGCTATGTAAATAATTGGTTAGCTACTTATTTGCTGCAAACAGTGCCTTGGTTACGAACGTATCACATTACGCTAAGTTGATGAACAGGAGCTCGCCATGTTGTGTCACCAAAAAAAAAAAAAAAATAAGGCGACTTCATGTACGTCCCATACATTCCCATAGGCACGGCCACCCCCTGCGTTTATATATATATATTCACAGTTATTCCTACTGTAATATGTGTTAGTGACATAGTGGAGTAGTGTACAATGTACAGTACTGCTATAAAGAAATTACACACCAATATGATCGAGCTCGCGTTATGACTACGGTCGTAGAAGAACAGGTCTGGACACTCGCCTATCTACCAGTGTATTTTACTTCACCCCTTGTTGTTTGGCTACAGTTCACCAAGTTACCGAGTGTTGTGCGTCTTTGGCGCTGCAATCAGGGCGGTCGGACTCAAACTCCACCCACTTTTTTCCAGTGTTTACATTGTATAGTAAATAAAGATTGCTGGAGCCATGCTTTAGAATTGTGTTCGAAGGAAGTATTTCATAAATTAAAAAAAAATTCGTTTTGATAAAGTATTTATCTTTATAATGTAAACACTGGAAAAAAGTGAGAGGGAAGTGGGCGAAGTTAGATCCCGACCGCCCTGACTGCAGCGCCAAAGACGCACAACACTCTCGGTAACTTAGTGAACTGCAGCCAAACAACAAGGGGGTCAAGTTTCCAGGCGGGTGTCCAGACCTGTTCTTCTACGGCCGAGGTTGTGACTGTAGCGCAGAAACGATGCGTTTTCGGACCTATGTCTATATATCATTTTTGTGTGATGATATTCAGTACTCTATAAAAACCGAAATTCGAAAATATTCATCTCTTGATTTTAAAATAATATTGCTCTTCGATAACCTCTGCGCGAGTGGTTTACGAATATTGTAATTATTTCAAAACCAAAACGCAAATATATATATTTTTTAAATTTCGGTTATTACATTGTCCTAGATATCACCGTACAAAAACTTATAACAGTTACTGTCTTCCATTTATATGCATTTTGTGGTTTCAATCACTTATTTCTCTAAATACCGTTTTAAATTTTTTTCTTGAAACCAAAGCATACTACCACCCAGTGCTATGTAAATAAACATCAGCTAGTAGAATAATTACTCGGCAAAAAATTCCCAGCGAATTATAATGAGATTAGATTTTATCGACTAATGAGTATTTCAGTCGTTCGCTCGACATTTTACCTTTCCATATCCCTTAACGTAACAAAACAGACGTTTGAACAGAGCAAAGCCTGCGCGTGTGGAACGGATGCACAGATAAAAATGAACAACCAATAGGGAGACTGCTAGTAGTGTTCACAGCCGCTTTGATTGCAAGACCGCGACCAGCGGGTCGCAGCCGACATGTCTGGTTGCCTACCTGGCAGGCAGTATTACTTTCTGTGAAGCCAAACTGTCCTCATGCCACAGTAAGCTTCTGTGCGGAAGAAGTGAAGAGATTTGGTCAGCTCTTAAGGGGCATTGATCCCTACCACCTTGGATTTAGCTGTTTCTTCTCGATAACTTCTGTTCCAGTCGATGTATCAAAATTTTTGTCAAGACAAGGCATAGATACAAACTTAATCGATTTACTGTAATTGCTGAAACCATAATATATTCATTATTTTGCAACGGGAAATAGCTGAAAAACAAAAATTACTTTATTTACGGGAGCGACTACAGAGGCCGCAACATTAACAGAAACAATGCCATATGGATTCCAAAAAGTGAATGAAACAATAAACTATGCCTTGACAGCGTGAAAAAAGTAAAACAATGTGTCTATTCCCTGATTTATGAGGAAAAAAACCGTAAAACCGATCTGACAGGGATCTATCCCCCGTAACATCGAGATCTTCAGCGCTGGGGAGGGTTGGCACGATGTGAGCATGGAGAAGCGCCGGAATGAAAAGGCGGGGAAAACGGGGGTTCCCCAAGGAAACCCGCTGGCCCGCGGCATCGTCCGGCACGATTCCCACATGAGATAATCTGGGGACCAACCCCGCCGGAAATCGAACCCGGATCGCCTTGGTGGGAGGCGAGACGTCTGACCCCTCGGCCACCGCGGCCCCTTGATGTGAATAAAGAAAACCTATTTCTCGTATCCATGTCGAGATATGACGAGATCCTGATCTTTGACATGTCGAAATACGTAGATATACGATGAGAAATGTGTTAATATGCTGATATATGTCGAGATATGGTGAACTGTGTGGAAATATTTTCAAGGCAAAAACTATTATTTCTGGCTGGATTGCTTTTGCAAAGTTGATGTAAACATCGTGCATATTTCATTTTATTATATCGTGGGTATTTGGATCCTACAATGACTATCAACTAATTCTGGAAGCAAAAAATGACATTGCGTTGTAGATGTGCGTGAACTCGTTTCGCACAAAAATTTTCAGGCGTTCTTACAGTAAATTTTACAAACAGTATTAAAATAACTATTTTATATCATGTGAAGTCTGCCTTCAAGGCCATCGGTTTCTGTTTACGCTAGTTTTCAGAAAAATATATGTATTTTTAAAATCCTAAAAGGCAGCAAAAAATCGTAATAGCATCACATAAACGTATTGAAAATTATGTATTCTATGAAGTATAACTTTTAAACACTATTTTTAATGCGAATTATCGACTTAATTAAATATTCTTTAGGTCGATAGCTAACCCAAACTATACAATTTTACGTTTTGAAAATAATATATATATACGTTTTTAGTAAAAACATTTTATTAATCTTGATAACGCAGTGTGAGCCGTGGATGATGTCACCTATGCATTATGTATTTTTTTTGTCTATCGTTATCAGTTACTGTAATTAGCAGTATATTTATGCCTTGTAATTTTAAGAAAAAAATTTGGTTTATTGTAAATCTTACTTTGAATAATTTTTTCAGAATATGTAGTTATTGTGGTTAAGTTGTAGACAAGGTAATTCCGGCTTACGGCGCTCTGTACCAAAATATTAGTAACGTTGTAACTGTACCAAACACTGTATAAATCTTGCACGTTACATTAAAAGTAACTTCGTAGAAATAAAATATTTTACGGTTACATCGTTTTCGTGCAAGGGCATGTCAAAGTGGCGATTTGACTTTTTTTCGCTACTTACCCAAAGTAAACAAAAAAAAGTTCAAGTGGTACAAATGAAGTAATTTAGAGTGAAAGGAATTGTATTAAGCTACAGAATGAAACCTATGTAGGAATATTCAAGAATGTGTTTGTTACGCAAAACAATTTTTACGTGAAAGAACAAAGGTGCCGTTCTGTAGCTTAATGCATTTACTTTCACTATATTATTTTATTCTTATAGTTTGAACAGTTTTTATATTGGGTAGCAAAGTAGCGATAATTAGGGCCCGGTAGTTTTCGCGGAAAGATTTTTGCCCCACTTTGTGTCAGTGTCTTACGTGCACACCTGCATCTAAACTTCATGGCTATTGACAGAGTGTTTTTGTGCAGAGTCGTTATTAATTTGACTGTGCCAATCAGTACACTGATACCTGCGACACATCACGTCTGTGATTTGCGGGTTTAACCTTCACACACTGGGTGTTACGGCATCCAATCACTGGCCACATAGCAGAGATGCAGGTGCGCACGTAAGGCACTGAAACAAAGAGGTGCAAAAAATATTTTCGCGAAAACTACTGGGCCCTAATGATAGTAGCCAAATCGCCAATTTTACATGCACTTGTACGAAAAGTATGGAACTGAAAAATATTTTATTTGTGGGAAATTACAATAAATGTAATGTGTGAGAGTTGGACATTGTTTGGTACAGTAGTAAAATGACGAATTTTCGGTTCAGAGCAGTCTAAACTGTACCACATATAAAACAAGTATATTTAAATAAAATTAGTAGACATCTATGTGTGAGTTTTACGATATCTGATTCTTTTAGGATATAAAATATAATATTATCAAAAACTATGTAAATAACAGGAAATCTCTTCGCCCGGAACTTACCTGCATGAAAGCAGTCTGGCCGTCGACCTCAACACATGTCTTCACGCTCTGTTGTAAAAGCTTGTCTCTCAAGGTCGTCCAGGGACTAGTTTACCGTGTCTCGAGAAGACCGTTACGTCACGGTAGGCGAGGTCGAACACGTGTCGGCAACTCGTTTTCGGGATGAATCACGTAAAGCAACATTCATACTGTGCAAATCATACAGACAACCTGTTAACAAATAAATAAATTAATAATAATAAAAAAAGTGTGTTCACGTGAATGTTCAGAGCTCACACTTGCGTTCGTTTGTATCTTGAGCGTGCGTAGTATATAATTCAGCGCTATACGAACATCAGTTCGGAATTGTAGGTCTCTCGAAGCCATTTTGCAAAAATAAATAAATAAAAAATATATATTTGAATAACAATCTCTGACGCCGAAATCTCGTACATATTTAAAATTACGGTGCCAGAGATCACGCCAACAATAACTTGCTGTATCATCTTTCACGCGCAGAAAGGCAGGCTCCTTAAGGGCGTTCTAGTGCGAGAAAGTCGTAATTTCATATTTACATGAAATAGTGTTAGTTTTGAAGACAAGGCTTGTGAGTGCAGTTTCCTCTTACGAAACAATTTTAGCTGGCGTAGTTTTCTCATAACGACGCGTCGAAGTCAAAATTGATATGTTCTGCTGCCGTGCAAATAGTGAAAACCAATTGACTTACGTACGTGAAATAATTCACAGTGAAATAACATGCTAAGGGCTACGTAATAAAACATTTGAAATAAACCCGCCAACAGTTTTTATATATATTTTTTAAAATTGCTGAATTTGCAATTTTTTCTGTACTTTTGCGATTTTTTTAAGTCAAAATATTACGTTGTTGGTTTTTTTAATGTTTTACTGCATAGCTCATGGGATATAAGTTCACAGTGAATTATTTTGTTTAAGTAGGTCAGTTGGTGTTCACTATTTGCATGGCAGCGTAACAATCAAATTTTGACTTTGTCACCCCGTTATGAGAAAACTATGAGAGCTAAAATTGTTTCGTTAGAGTAAAATGTACTCGCAAGTATCGTCTACAAAACTAACAATATTTCATAAAAATATAAAATAATGATTTTATCGCACTTGAACACTCTTAAGAGGATTATGTACGTAGTGCATGAATTGTGTCGTAGCGAGCCACGCTTTATTATTTTCTACAAGAAACCGCTAAATTTATTCCCAAAAAGTTTATGTTCGAAAAGAACACACTCGAAACTAGGTTTCTTTAATTTAAAAAAAATACAACATGCTTGCTAGAAAAATGATTTTGGGACTAAAAAACTGTATTTCCTTTCTGCTGTAAGTACAAATAATACTGCTTGGATTCGCAAAACATAACACTAGAAAGATGCGTTTGACTTTGCTTCAAACTTTCCGAGAAAAAAAACGACGAAAGAAGATTAAAGCTTAATTTTGTTTTGTGTGTTTTTTTTATCCCTGTTGTGTCTTTCAACACAAGTTTGGTCAGCAAAACATGAGCAATGACGTATGTCCATCAACCTATACATTACTATTGTAAACTCCCATACAACAAATATTTTTTTAAAAAATCTCGTAATATTTTGACTCTAAAAAAATCGAAAAAATACAGGATTAAAGTTGCAAATTCAACATAATATTTACTCACTGTGGGTTTATCGAATATTAGATTACGTAGCCCATGGTATGTTATTTCACTGTGAATTATTTCGTTTAGGTAAGTAAACTGGTTTTAATTATTTGCATGGCAGCAGAAGTTGCAAATTATGTCTTTGGCGCGCCGTTATGAGAAAACTATGCGAGTTAAAATTGTTTCGTACGAGGAAACTGTACTTATAAGTATTGACTACGAAATTAATACCATTTCATATAAATATAAAATTATTATATTAAACACACGCCGGAGGTACGAGTGGCAATTACACAAATTGCGGGAGTCTCGAGGAATATATTTCGAAACAACGGCATGTCCTATATCCCCACGCGAGGTCACACAATTTCCTACTAAAGAGAGAGTTAACCTCAAGGAACCTCTGTAAGCAACATTCGCATGACGCAAAAATGTAATCACGTGCGATATCTCTATGCGAACTCTCATGAAAGAACAAATCCTCTGATGTTGATACATAAATACTTCGGAATTACTTGCATGTTTGTTGATTACAGCCGTTTGTCTTCCCTGGTTTGTTTCTTCGGGTTTTGATGCTCATTTTCTCCTGCTTGGTTCTTGTTATGTTCTATGTTCACGCTCTCATACTTCCCTTCGCAATTAATGAGACAAAAGTATTGCTGTAGGTACAACGACTCTGTTAAAATCGGGACAATCCAGTTTCGCTGTAGGTACTATCCAGATTGTTACTTCTACAAGACGGACTGCTTCTTCTGCAGAATCGAGTATTTTTCTACTGAATAAATTGTTTTTCGTACAAAGCAGATTGCAACATGTACAGAGCCGACTGTT
The DNA here is from genome assembly GCA_003012365.1 of Medauroidea extradentata. NCBI lineage: Eukaryota > Metazoa > Arthropoda > Insecta > Phasmatodea > Phasmatidae > Medauroidea > Medauroidea extradentata. The sequence continues at coordinate 85,898 of PNEQ01002805.1, read as the reverse complement.
ATTCTACAGAACGTATTGTAACATGTGTAGAACATATTCTTAGATGTTCAGTGCACATTGTTTCTTCTACAGAATAGATTGTTACTTCTACAGAGCAGATTCTTACTTGTACGATCAGATCAGATTGTTACTTCTACAGAAAATATGGTTACTCCTATAGAGAGAGTTGTTCCTTCTAAAAATAGAACTGTTACTTCTACAGAGAACATTGTTTCTCCTGCATAACAGGTTGTTACATGTACAGAGCAGATTGTTAACGATCAGATCACATTGTTACTTCTACAGAGAGTATTGTTACTTCTACAGAGAGAATTGTTACTTTTACAGAGAACATTGTTACTCCTACACATGGTTGATACATGTACAGAATATATTGTTACTACTATATAACATATTATGACTTCTACAGAACGAATTGGTACTTCTATACATAATAAATTGTTACTTCTGCATAATTTATTGTTAGAGATTATGGTAGGCCTATATCCAACATACCCTTGAAAACACTTTAGTTCCTTGTTATAACATGTATAATTAGGTGATATACGTCTGACACAACGTAGCTGTCTGCAGACCAATAACAGGCATAAAATGTTATAATAGCTGGATTCTTATTGGTTCAGTCAAATAGGGTAACAGCTCCACGGACAAGCGAAAGCCAGTAATTTTGTGGTTAGCCGAACGTGTGTTGAAACACAGCAGTCAAGTTTTCCCGCGATAAACCATCATCTCTATCTATTGTTACTTCTATATAATACAGGGTGTAGCAAAAAAAAAAAAGAGGAAACACTCCTCAGAAATGAATAAAGAAAACAAGTTATATGAACGTTGGACCAATAACGCAACATTCCTGTTATACATATCATATAATACACAAATCATAGCGAGTGGACAGAGTCACATTACTATGCAATGCTACATCGGACAAGGCGTACCATTTAATTAAATACGACTCATCTGGTATGTATGTGGCAATAATAGTTGTGTTGGCATTACAAAGCAACATCGTCCAGCATGAGCGCAATTCACTTTACGTTATTTATTGTAAACTGTAAAACAGAACTATGCATTCTCAGACCCATGTTGGTATTATACTTTTGTCCCTCTGTATGTGATTATTGGTTGCCCTTAAGGCCATGATGTTTCATGCACTTCAAATAATTGCAAATAACTTGAATATTTTTTAACCAAATGCTTTGAAAACATTTGAGACTGTGTACAGTCATACAATACACAATTGAATGGCTTGGTGGAAGAAGGGAATATCCCATATTTATAAAATTATGAGAATAATAACAGTAATAGTTTCAGTGACTTATGATGATTGATGATTTTCAGTTGTATGTTACGAATACACTCCAAGCATTGAGAAGTTTGAAGAACGCTTTGAACATTTCCATTGTAAATATTTTTTTTTTTTTTTTTTTTTTTTTTATTAGAAATTAACAACGTGGGACAGACCCTTCTTCCACCAAGCCCTTCAATTTTGCCAGAGCGTTTTTTAAACAATGTACCGTTTGCTAGCAAAAAATTATTGTGCTTCATTTTGGTTTACCAAAATATGTGGTACTTCAGGGGCAAAAAATCTAAAAATCTGTTTGGGGTATTGCAACAGAAAAATTCAGATTCACACTATGATATATAAGTGTTAAAACTGCCAGAATGAATTTTTGATATATGTATTAATTTGTGTTAAAAGAAATATTTTCGAAAGCACTGCTAAACTAAAGAGCGAGGCCTTAATAAAGACATGCAATTTCGTATCAGCCTGTACAGTTGTTCCTAATAGATAACAAATTGTTAAATTTACAGAATATATTGTAATTTTTGTACTTTTACAAAAAAATATTAGAAATACAAAAATACTGTAAACTTTACTGGAAATGCTTGTAAATATACATATAAGCTGTGTCTGTATACTTATAAACATTGTTGGATAATTACAAATAAATTCTTGTACATTTTACCACAACTGTTTAAAGTATCACAGACATTTTTTTTGGTAACCAATTTCCAAGAGTTTTTTGTGTGAAAGTTACCAACAATTTTGTAAAATGTAACAGGCTGTCGAAGGTTATTTTGTTTCACATCAAACATTCTGCTCATAAAAATATATCCCACTAGTTTTCACGAGTATCTCGAAAATGTAGACCACTTTAATGACCCGCGGCTGCGACATTCTCTTGTAGTGCCCAAACTGATAAAAATACGAATTAATTTTTTTTTGCTGTGTAGTAACAATCCAATAGTCCAGATAGTAACAGTAACCAAACTGGGACGTTCTCACTAGTTTAGTAGAATGATGGTATAATATCTATGACTTTTTTTTCTAAGCGTGCACACATGTCTGTGCTAAGACGTTTTCCTTCGTAACTGCACCAATCAGAACTGCTATCGCTGCCGTATTTGTATGGCCGACATCCGAGGGCTCGTACAAACAAAGAGTAGAAGTTAAAATTTTTCATTCACGGAAATTGGTTTCACCTAAAGTACGTCTAGTTCCGAAGGTCAGATTTTGCCAGTTCTCTGTCAAAAACATATTCCTTGGGTTGCAGATGTGGTTAACCTGGAATAAACAGGTTCTCTACAGTCCTGTTTATACGGACACCTTTCTAAACAGATAATGTCGAAATCTGGCCTTCGTAGGTGCACACAGTGTTTACAATTATAATTTGTCATGACTTATTTTACAAGGGGGGGGGAGGTGAGAAGTGGTCCTGGCGATTCTCGATTCGCATGGGGACCTTCTGTCTCACAAGTTGCTCCGTTGTAAAACTGGTTCTCTTTAGTAACCTTGCCAGGAATTATGCAACCTACTCAATAACTTGCCACAAAATTATTATGTTTCGCCCCTCGAGGTTTCACAAGCAAGATTATTTACTCGGCCGCAGACTTGGAGAACGAGTTTGTGACATTTCAGCTGATGGAGGAGAATGTTTAGATGATTAACTAAGTAGAGGAGGTGGAAAGGAGGAAAAATTCCTTCACCGAGAGAGTTAATTTAAAGGCCAATTTACACCGAAAAAATAACCGTAACAATGTTATTTGCAAAATGTTAGTTACAAAATGTTATCAACAAATTCTAAGCTATGGTACACTATTTTATAGCAATGTTGATAGAAAACGCGTTACGAACTTTGCTGAAAACACCAATGTTACGAAAAAAGTTGCAAGAATGATGAACGGAAGTTAACAGCAATGTTGATTACAAAAATGCCTACAACATTGCTGACAAAATTGCTATAGGCTGTTCAGGATAAACTGAGCAGTTCATACAATTTTCTATGAGCCATTATGCATCCATCTTTGCTATTTTAAATACTAAAACTGCCATGTAACTAAAAACTAGTGCAAACATTTCACAACTCACAAAATTTTACTTCTGTAGCCCCAATAAATACATTAATTTTTTTATTATTATAAATTTTGGGAAGTGCTCAGTTTAAAGTGAACCACCTATAATAACATTTGTTACTAACATCCTTTGATCTAGACCGCCATAGAATGGGTCGGAAAAATAATGTTATCAAAAGTGTTGGTGACAAAGTTATTAACATGTTTCTAATATTCATAAATTTTGTTGCTAGCAAATGTTATCAACAAAATTTTGCCAACAAATGTTAGTAACATTTTTTATAAATAATGTTGGCAACAATGTGATAACAGGATGGCAACAATTGTCAAGCATTTTTACAACTTTGTTAATAACTTTGATGAAAACACGTGTTATTGGCAACGTTATCGTTGGTGTAAACTAGGCTTAAAGTCATGCTATCGCTAAGTAGTTTTTTTTCACACTGGTGCAAAAAAACGTAAGACTTTTTTTAACCGGATGGTTTGAAAAAATTCATTACAAAGAGCAACCATGCGATGTACAATTCTTTGTAGGCGTTTTGCAAAATAATGCACCGTTGGTTCGCAAAAAGTATTTTTGCTTGGTGATAATTGAGTACACAAATCTGAAACACTGTGAGGTTTATTGCTACCAAAAAAAAATTATATAGGCCTACATATTATGATTAGAGATGATGGTATATCTAGGGAAAGGAATATTTCGCGAGTTCAACGACATACGTGTTAGAATCCATTGTTTTATTTACACACAAGCCCCAGCCATTTGTCCATTAGCTGTTACCCACTCGAACAACAGACAAGGAACCAATAGACAGGGCTTGAGTATGCATAGTACAGTGGAGTCTAACACGTCGGTCATTGATTTCGTGAATTACTCCTTTCCCTAGCTATATCGCGAAAATATTTTGTGCCAACATATCCTTAAAAACACTATAGTTTCTTGTGATTGATATATATATATATATATATATATATATATATATATATATATATATATATATATAGAGAGAGAGAGAGAGAGAGAGAGAGAGAGAGAGAGAGAGAGAGAGAGAGAGTTGGGTGATGTACGTCTGACTCACCAACTTAGCTGTCTGCTGACCAGTAACAGGCATCAGATATTACAACAGCGGTATTCTTATTGGCTCAGTGAAATAGGGCAACGGCTCTACGTATAAGCCAATGCCAGTACGCGATGGGCGAACATAATAACAAGTGTTGGCTCGAATTGTTGGTACTCTACAATATGTCCAGTATTAACCACATTATAGGAATGCCACGAGCATCCTGAGCTGAACTGGAGACAAACATGCTAGTGGCAAGACGTTATACGGTGACTTTTTACGTGCACCATGTAGAAACATAGCATGAGGCGCTTATGAAAATGTAGTAGGTATAATCCCACTCGGTAGTGTTGGTCACGTGACTGGATCTGCTCAGTAGTTGGATGCTTAAGGCCTAGTTACGAAGTTTTGCAGTGATTTCGACAATATTTTTTTTATTTCTACCTAAAACTCTTATCAAAATTTCGCTGCACAGTTTTGACACTTATATTATATAATTTGTAGCTGAATTTTTTTGTAGAATTATACTGAACGGTTTTTTTATATTTCATTACCCAAAGTACCCCGTTTTTCGTCGTGAAAATAAGCAAAAATGAAGGAAATTATTTTTTTGCTGGCGAGTGGTACATTGTTTTAAAAAACGCGTCCACAGTATTGTGCATCGTGTGATTGCACATTGACTCAAATGTTTTCAAAACTTTTGGTTAAAAAATATTTGAGTTATTGGCACCAGTCTGAAAAAAAACTCGGGAACAAGCCCCGAGCGGACATTAAAGTGGTAGTATCTTGGAGGCACATTTAAAAAAAAAAGGCAAAATCTGCAGATGCGGTAATTTAAGTCGCCGATCTGGCAGACCTATGTTGTCAGGCCAGGTTATAACAGTGCAGAATATCCTTTTGTACTAGTACAATACAATTGAGTACTATACACTGTTTCATATAAGGTTGCGATAAATTTGACAGCAACTTATGGGCAATAATTTGTAATATTTTGTGATCTGTAGCACATTGCACGTCATTTTTTAGCTCTGAAATGAATCTAAGTAGAATAATTTTGAGGCATCCATTTACCATTTGTACTGCAAAGTTTGTCTTATGTAGTGCCACAAATCACAAAATATTACGAATTATTGCCATAAGTTGCTGTCAAATTTACCCAAACTTATACGAAATGAAGTATAGTAATGTATACTGTACAAAAATGCTAAAGCAAACCCCCGAAAATATGCATAACATATTATTACAAAGTGAAAAAAAGTTCTCTCACGCATAACCGCTGCCTTTTGCATTAATCAAGAGTTTACTGCATGCAACTAAGTTTAGAATGTTAAAAATTTGTCTGTTTAGATTTAATTATCAAAATTTTTTTTCATACCTGAGTTACGTTTTCTGGCGACATTTTTTCTTAGTAAACTACTCCCAACTTCTTGTCCAACAAAAATACTACAGTCTCGCATCGTATTTTTAGTTAAAAGTGCACTCAAAACGCCTTGCGACATATTTCCTTTTAAGTACATTTGCGGGAGTCTATGTTTGTAAACATTTTACGCACGTTTTCCTGTTCTCCGTCTGCTGGCATCTGTCTACCCTGCTCGCGAGAGTGGATCCGGCGTCGAGATTTATTTGAAAATTTAGAAATCTTGAGGGTCGGTAGATCTTCATCACATGACGTTCTTGGCCGATTTTAGAGTAATATCTATACGCTATCGAGTAGATTGAATGTGGTTTTCATAAGCATCTTGGTGTTCGTCTCCTCTTGCATTCCACAGATGTCTACTGCTATTTTGACCATCATCGTCGGCTTAATGCTTCAAATAGATAACTAGGTAACTGGAGATAGCCAATTATAACACTGGAAATTGCTTTTGTCATACACACAGTTATTTGTTGAAAGGAACAATCATAAAGGTACTCTAGACATCTGATGATAACTTAAACTTGGAAAAATTGAGTTACCTAGTTCTTGCACTAAGGTGACGAACAATGGCCCGAGAAGTACAAACAATGTTCACTCATCGTAACATACTTAAAATAATATCTGGACGTGTAGCGCAAGAGGGGACTAACTTCGTACAGCGATGCCACATTGTGTGTGAAGAATGTCATCCTACAACACTTTGCCAATCATATTTTAGTCTCCGATTTAGGCCGGACTGTGTTCGATTTCAGTGCAACGTGCCCTTGAGCAGTAAGTCGTTGTTCCCTTCATGAAGTGGATTGCATTTTTGAATTCGGATCTAGGGCTCGAGAAGGGAAAGTGGCTTGTCCCCTTAGTTGAAGTGGACATTCTAGGGTGCATATGAGCCCTTGCTGTGAATTCGAACAGCGGCATGTGTGACGTCACTTCAATGATGCACTTTTCAAGGGCTTGAAGCGTGGAAGGGCCCTTAAGACAGCCAATTGGAACACGACCCAAGATTCGCATGTTGTGCATATCCTGAGTTTGTTTGTGAACATTCTGTATATAATTGTCTAATTTCCTTGCAGCCGCAGATGATACGTACTCATGGCTACCCTATGGAGACGCACCGTGTGATCTCAGACGGCGGCTACGTCATCACTCTACACCGCATACCTGCTGGCAAACCCTCCAGGCCTGGTGACGTCAACAAACCTCCTGCACTGCTACAACATGGCATACTGCTCAGCTCGGCTGCGTTCGTCGACATGGGTCCTGGACGTGGCCTTGGTGAGCGGACAAAACTAGCAATAACAAATAGCTGTGATGCGGTTGCTAACACCGTCCGTGATATGTCTAATATTACAATACTAGTAGTTTTACTACAAGGATTTCGTCAATACAGTTGGTTAAAAAGCAACAAATTGTAACAACTTTCCTGATGATTATATAAATAAACTAGCTGCCCCGACAAACGTTGTTTTGCCACATAAATAACTTATCGTAAGTGTGTAAGGATGTGGTATATAAGTGGAAGAGGTCTAATAATAAAGAAATTAATAAATAATAATAATACAGCAGCGACACCTGGTAGGGATAGACTGATATCAGCTCGTGGGGATAACTGATCAATTATCACTTACACAGTTATCGACCAGGTTCTAAAATTATTACATTAAAAATATTTACTAAACAATATCACTTAGGAGTATAAAAAATAGATAAAAACCTATTCGTAGACCTACCGAATGTATATAAAAAATTTCATTGAAATCGGTTAAGCCGTTTCGGAGGAGTATGGAAACAAACACTGTGACACGAGAATTTTATATATTAAATTGATTAAATTAAAGTTCTTAATTTAATTACAACACTCTACATTTAGTATACAACGCTAGGGATTCACGCTTTTCAAATTAAACACTTACAGATATCATATACTGGTAATCTCCCCTAAAGCCTACTTTACTACTCTAGTGTATAATTAATAACGTCTCTATCTCTCAAATCAGTCCTCCGACCACATAAGTTTTTATCTAAAAATGTCTCACAATGCACAGCTACAGTTCAACCAGTTCATCCACTCCCATCCTTACTCACACCACTCGAAGAGTGTCACCGTCGTTCACACACCTTGGTAGCCTCTCCTCGATTTGGTGGTCCCGCCTCGTTCCTCACTGCCAAGTTCGTCGTAAACACTCACCAGCTAAATGCCGCAACCACTCTGTCTATTCGCGCAGTGGGCCGATATTTATAGTCGCCCGCGACGACTTCTAGAATATTCTCAGACCTCGCCGACCATGCTGGTTGACGTACGCTGAACATTCTAGGTGTTGCAGGAACATGCAGTTACGTCCGAACTGAATTCTTGTCCCGGATGACTGACAGGCGCCCACCCATTCAGAACGCCTGTGACTTCGGCTAGGCGCGAGTGGCCCGCGTCGCCAGGGGCGGGAAGATGGGGGATAGGAGGTGGGGCGTAGTCCACTGACTCGATGCCGGGGCTGTGTGTAGCAAGAAGGAGAGGGGAAGTCCCGCCAGGCGACCCCACCCAATGCCTTCAAGAGTGCTGACTTGTTACACTATTATTGACATCAAATAATTGTTTTCAAACAAATTTATATTTATTTATGTCTCACAGTTTTTTGTTGGAAAATATAAATGTTGTCTCATTTGCTACAATTATTATTACTTTTTTACATTCCTTGAGCCATTGCTTGCATTACTCTCAATGTGGTTACCTGTAGTTTTATGAAGGGTATATGGCAAGGGGTTTAAACCAACTTGAGCGTCGCCTCCAGAACTTTAAGATTTGAAATCTGTAAACTGCACAGCTTATAGTAAAAGTTTGAGCAAAATCCATGCTGGTTACTTCAGGGAAAGTGGGTTATTATGTGGGCATAGAGACACTACGGTGATATTTACAATGCAGCAATTAAAGTTTGTACCACTAACGTGAGACTTGAATTTTCACTTGCAAGGAAGCATCATGACGAATGTTTGATTCCTCATTAATGATAAGGGATGACCATGCTTCCCATTGTTGCAAGAAATTTTGATTCTTCTTTCAACATTTGCGCAAAGTTCTTAATTCGAGAATGGTTGCTTATTGCAATATTTTTGAGGCAAGTGTTTTGTTAACTTTGATTATTTTTTGGTTGTGGTTCATGTTATTGTTTTATTGTTATTAATTTTTTTTTTTTTGTTTCATAGACAGTTAAAGTTTTGCAAGTTAGTTGGCAGAGTATTTCTGGTGAAACTGAGCTAGGTTTCAATAGATGATTGTGTAGACGGGTGGTTACATCCAATACACATCTTGCCTAGCATTGCCAGACTACCAGTGAAATCTATTCACTGACTGACGCTAATAACACTTGAGTTCTTTCCATTTATTTTGCTAGCAGACATTCAGCAGCATGCTGGCAGAAATACATTCTGTGTGAAGTCCGTCACCAGAAGCTCCCAAAGTTCACAACAAAAATGTTGATCTCACCGTTGTAACTAAAGCCAGAGCAAACAGTTGTTTTGTTAAATGAACGGGGGCAAAACTGATGTAGTGTTCAGATCATTCTACTACCACTGGACTCAGTTTCATATTGGGGGCAGGTAAAGGTCCTGATTTTTACATAGTAGAAATTTGGCAATCATAGGCGGGGTTTACGGAATTCCTTGGAAACTTTGCATTTCCTTCATCCTTGCATTACAGTCACTGCTCTTAATGCATCCATTCTTCAACTAGAGGCTTAGTGCAGGTTCCAATTAAATTCAAATGAAGATGGGCCTAAGTACTATTTGAGTCACATGGGCACGCCTCCTGGAGATGGACTACACCTGGGTAATTTTTTTTCTTACCCCTAGTTACAGGGGTGCAACAATCCAAATTCCCAAACGAGGACAAACATAATAATTGCTGTTCTAATGTTCATTCTTAAGGATCTTGGATAATAGAGTTTTGATTCCATAAAATGACTTTTCATTAAATATAATACTACTAAAATAAAAAACATGTAAAACAATCATATGTAGACAGGTAGATTGAGGTTTGCCCCTGCTTCAAGGATTCAGAAAAGGTGGGGAGGAGGCAACATACCCTCACCTCCCCCTGTTGTTGCACCCCTGCCTAGTAGGTACACATTTGGTCACTCCTGTCATATGCTTCTTATGCTGTGATTGGCCAGAAGGGACGTGTAAGGATCTTGGAAACAATGAAGGGAGAGGTTTGGAAGGCTATGATTGGCTCAGGAGTAAGAGATGGGTACCCTTTCAGCCTTTGAGATCTAAAGCACTAAAACAGAACTTGAGGCTTGAAATTGATAACCCCATAACCATCGTCACCTTTGCTCACGAAGTCATGGACCACAATCACACATGCTGCTAACAATTAACAGCAGGGAGAGCAGCCAACTCAAATTTAACTACCGTAAAATAGGGTGAATAGGGACATGCAGTTTTAAAGCCAGAGTTTTTCCTTAAAGTTGGCAAGTTAATAATTTTACAAAAAGTAATTGTATTTATATATAATTTGATTTAAGAAAAAGATACAAGAGGAATCTGTTTCAAATTTTCTCCCTATTCCCCCAGCGTCCCTATTCACTCCATTTTATAGTATGTTATTTTATCCATGGTGATCCTGTATCTGGCGTAAAATAATCTGCGTTGTATTTCCTTTATGAATGGTTAGACACTAGCCGTTATATCAATGCCTATGCTAGTCTGTAAGAGTGGCATAAAGTTACACAGCATAGCAAAACCTCACTCATAGAATTATTTAAATAACAAAATCTCTCACAAATATAAAGTTGTCTTCTTTCCTTTTGAAGTGAAACTGACCATACATGACAATTTGTATGCTTAATACGACAAATGTTTAGATATGTATTAGACTGTGCAAAATGTTAAGTTCATAATTAAATAGAAGTCCAACCAATATAAAAATTTGTTATTTTACAGAATTTTAACTCACATTACCAATTTTTTATTGTTATAAATATGTTATAAAAGGTTCATCATTCTAAACTGTAAATAAATCAAGTTTCAAGAGATTTGCTTTTAAATTTGTTTCACAGATGGCTAATTAATAAGTACTAATTGCTGACTTCAAATTACCATCAACACATTACAGGGTAGCCAGCTCCGTCAGCTGTCTCTCACCTAATCAATGGCAACACTGTTGTAGGTGAAATAAACACATGGATGTTGTTTGTTTCAGGCTATGTGCTATCAGATAGAGGCTACGATGTCTGGTTGGCAAATGCACGTGGAAACTGTTACTCCAGCAACCACATAAAAATGGCAAGAAAAAACCCATTGTTTTGGGACTTCAGGTAGGGTTGTGAAATATTCATACCTATCAACTTCAACACAGTACGTGTATTAATGTATGATATATTTGTACGTGTACATGGTCATATCAACAAAGATGTTTCTCTTTGTGCACTAAATAATAAGTCGCTGTTATGCTCATAGATAGCTTTTAAATTGTGCCACTGGACAACACTGCCATTACTATATTTAATCATCAATAACGTCAACATATTTTCTCAACTGGTGTAAAATTTGAAATAGTTTATGTTTATTAGAACTTAAAAAATTGTAATCTTTGAACATTTAGCTAATATGTATAAATAAGCGAAGGCTAAATTACACTTTTTAATTAATTTTAATAGAATTGACTAGGCATTGTTTGAAATTTAAATGTTGCTAACATACATTTTAGATTTTGAATTCAAATTTCAATATTGATAGACTGTAAGTTACAGATTTATTTGAAGTTGGTAACATTAGTTTGTTTAATCACTTGGAAACAAAGCAAGAAATTCTTGATTGTCCACTTTACGGGTTGCCTGCAACATCTTAAAAAAAATACATTGTAGCAGATTACAGGCAAATCCTTCGTTTTTAAAAGCCTGAAGAATACGATCTCATTTTGACGATACACAAATCTCGATTTTAAGAGAGCAGCAATTTTATGACGATTATAATTAACTGAAGTATTTATGATTGTATGATTCTTTTAAAAGTTTCTATTGGGCTCTATGTCTTGTCAACAGTCAGTCATTAAATATGGTAACAATCAAGGACAGGAACTAGGGAAGGTATGTCGCATGTTCTTTGTTAAGGCCCTAAATACACGATGCCCAAAACCGTAACAGTTTTCATACCATTCTCTGTTTTAGTAACCCTTTTCTCTGTGGTAACAGAAAATGGGTATGAAATCTGCTATGTCTTGGGCATTGTGTATTTGGAACCTTAGGAACCATTCAAGCATTCGCCTGGAACAATTTTGGGAAACCATAGAGAATCGACATCAGCGTGACACCCGAGCTGGGGATTGAACTTGCTTCCTCTCGAAACGTGAATCCAACATGTTACCCTTGTGCCACTTTGCTCAGTGCTGCAATGTTCGTTGATATTGTCGATAATTCACAGTTTATAGTTATCCATTGCTCTGACTCCATGATTAGTGCCAATAGTCAGACTTTGACTGCAGTTACAAAATTTCGTTATTGTAATCGTAAAAATACCCTGTCTCACACTGTATTACTCCCAGACCTTTATGAGACATTTACTTCTTTCCAATGAAGACCAACATTCTATATAAATTATGCCTAAATAAAGTATTCCATTTCCAAAAATTATCACGGAAAGTCCATGCAGGCTCCAGTCCCAACATTCCGACCAAATGTGTGTTTCCTAGTTGCACTGTACTTCCTTTAAGAGTAAAATGGCGGATCGTAGAAGTTGGCACAGTTGTAAACTGTTGAACTCACGTTCAAGAAGACCAAGGTTCAATTCCCATTTCAAGCACCCTGACTTAAGTTTTCCACATTGTTTCCAACATCGCTCCAGGCGATTACTGGGATAGTTATTTAATGTAGGCTCTGGCTGATTCCTCTGTTATTTATAGTTATGACCTACCAAGGGCATGACGCTATTTAAAGACACTTCATGCCCCGGATTCCTATTTATGTTGTTTTGGTGAATTTAATTTTTATAAATCCTGAAAGGGATCAGATGTCGCAAAATTGTTACATACAAATGTTGGATATTGTTTGTATAATGTACCCAAATTTTTTAAAGCATAAGTAAGTATAATTTTAGTTAACTATTAACTTAATTAATTTTTCTTAAAGTCAATAAATACCTAAAATTACAAAAACTCAAATTTGGAAAAAGTTATATTACATTGTACAAACAATTTCCAACATTTCTATGTACTATTAGATTTGCAATATCTGCTCCCTTTCATGATTTAAAAAATAAAACTTAACTAAAATAATAAAAAACTGTCAAAAAATAAGTAATAAAAAAGTATGTATTGCCATCAAACATATTCCTCTTTGCCTCGTAGTTCTTTCTTCAGTACTATTTACATGCTGAATGGCATTGAAGAACATAACAGTACTTAATTTCGTTCTTTGAAGTTGCGCTGTTTTATCCAGGAAGTAAAAGAATTAATAACTGGAATATGGAACTCATTCTCATTCAACCAAGAAGCCAGTATTAAATGAAATGCCTCTGGTCTCTACGTGTACTATTGAAACTTAGCACACATTATGAGCAATTTATGTTGTTTCAGCTGGCACGAGATGGGCGTACACGACTTGCCAAATGTGATAGACTACGTGCTCAAGGTGACTGGCAAGACGGACTTGTTCTACTTTGGCCACTCGATGGGGTCAGCCATGATGTTTGTGATGCTGCATGAGAAGCCAGCATACAATAGAAAGGTGCGGGCCATGTTTGGGCTGGGACCCGCTGCATACATGCACAACGGCAAGAGTCCGGTTTCTAACCTTGTTTTCATGTCATCAGAGAGGTACAAAGTAAGTGTTTTGGTTTCGCTTTCTTTTTCCTTGTGTTTCGCCAGTTGTCTCATCATGAAACACTGCACTAACAACCTAAACTAAAGCTAAAAACTCATCCACTGTCTTCCCAAGATTGAAATCAAAAGTCGACAGCGAGGTCATTATAGACGGTGACACATAAACTTGGTACAATGACAGGAGCTGGGAGAGGAGTTGGTAATGGCATTTGTTAATGAACCATCCCAGCATTTGCCTGGAGAGTTTCGGGAAACCATGGAAAACCAAAATCAGGATAGGGATGCTTGTTCTTCCTGTCAAACTTGCTTGTCCCCCTGCAGACCAGTTCAATGTGCTATTATGTTTCCAGAGAATGTTCCAAGCAGCTGGGATACATGAACTGCTCCCCAGGGAACCCATGTGGAGGCTGCTAGCCTCGGCATTATGTACGGACAGCTCGCCAACATACCATGATGTATGCACAATGATATTCTCTATGACGTTTGGTTTCAACACACCCAATCTTAACAAGGTAATACGGTACACTAATGATGAACATACCTAAATTTTTGACCACTCAAAAACACCACAGCTTAAGTGGAGTCTGCACCGGTTTCAAATTTCCACATTTGACACGTGGGAACTGAGGAGCGATAAGAACCAGAGTACCACGCTCAACGAGAAGCATATCTATTCACAGCGCACCAAAGTGGCTTCCAAGGTTTTCCTTGTGGTCTTTTTCCTATGGGACTAAAAGTGATGACTATAGAATTTTACTTTTGGATAGTAGAAGTATAGGCAAACGCATGCCTCTCACTTTGCACTTTACGAATTCAGGTGGTATTTTCGGAGTTACAGCAGTCTAAAAAATATGTTTTTAGCCATTTTGAGTAGGCCAAAAATCATGTTTCTAACAAGTGTGCTGAATTTTTAAAAACCTAGCAGCATAGTTTCAAGTGTGTGTTCTTTTCATACATAAACTTAACAAGAGTAAGTTAAGCGGATTCACATAAAATAATACGTATGACACGCTACAACACTGTCCATGTGCCAGGTGAGGATTCCTCTTAATTATATTCAATCAAAGAACATTTTGAGTTGAATTATGTGCTTACCTAAAAGAGTTTTATAGGTAAATTACAGAAAAATAGAAGTTTTTTTACTGACATTATGAATTATGTTATTACATATCTTGTTTTCCATTTCAGAGCGTTATCCCGATCAACCTCGGCCACTTCCCTGCCGGCACGTCTCGGAAAGCAGCAGCACATTTCGGGCAGGCGATACTTTCAGGTTACCTAACATAATTCTCATTACGTCAACGTGAATTTCTTTTCATTTAAGGGTGCTCTACACTTAAATCTTTATTTTTTTATATTTGCATGAGAAAATAACAATATTTTTCTTGCATAAAAATTTTTTAGCTTTCAACCTTTTTGCATAACTGCATGAGTAAGTCATAATTTGCAATTTGCAGAACAGTGACTCAATGATATGAAATAGTTCACACTGAAATTAATTCTAATGGGTTACCATGAAAACATATCAAAAATCACAATGCGTACTTTTCGTATTATTTGAAAAAACTGCTGCATGTAAAGAAAATGTTGTGCATTAACGACTGACTAAAATTGAGAGATTTGGTGCAGACATCAAGATAATAAGTGTGCGACAGAACTGTATGAGGTAAGCATGAAGTCTGCGGAATGTTAGAGCGGTGAAAAAGACTTTGCTCATTGGCAACTTTTGCCACGTTTTTCACATGCGAAAATCTGAAGCAGCTCATTAGGTGTGCTATGTAAGAGCATTTATTTCATTTAGCCTGTTCACAGTCAGAGGGTTGCAGGTTTAATCCCAAATATGAGGTCTAGTGTATATTTCCTTTGAATAATTTTTCATTCTCACATAGGCCATTAGGCTATTTCAGAATTTGTGGGCTTATTCCTTGGACCTCTGCATCCCCAACGCAATGCAGTCCTTTGTGGTCAAGGGGGCATTTGTGTTGAAGAGTACAATCAGAATTCTTAAAGTACCCTTACAGGCTCCAGGAATATAACTATCGTTAAATGGTGCATACCTGAGTCAATGATATGTGGAGGGGTGCACCTAGAACCTTTAAGAAATTGGGACCACAAATATTTACTGCTACACCCATCATGACGCAAGTATCTAGGGTACAGGGCTGCGAAGGATCCGTTAATTAAGTACTGCATTTGGAAAGGCCATAGTGTGTCTCATATAAGATTTAAAATGTTTGACATTTCTGAAGGTTGTCAGGTAAAGAACTTTTTTTCAAGAGAAAACATTTTTATTTATGCACTGGGCAGGTCGACAATCAGCCCAGTGAGTTCATACAAAAATAACCTGTAGCAAAGGTTAACACTGTTGTTTCCACAGTAACAGCTGTATACACATTTGCCAACATAACTGCCCAGTACTATAATTCTTATGTGAGACAAGTGACTTAAAAATGTTTACCAGAGCTAGAGGGGATCAAATCCTAAATGTAAGTTGAATTCAAGACAATCCGATATGTGTCTAAGGGATGCACACGTATAATTCTAACTAATACTTGTTATAAATGGACAATGTATGTTTAAATATTTCTTATTATTAAAATGTTTGTTCCTGTATTAAATTTTTGCAATATTTATTACTGACAACAATTTCACAGTTCGCTGCAAAATTTATTGATAAAAAATTAATTACAATAAAGTATCTATGGTATCATTATAAGAGCTTGTTCAAAGAATGACAATGCTTATCACAGCAATGTTATCACATTAGCATATTAGTTTTATACACCAACGTTATACATTCTACGTTACTGGTAGTAGCAGACGGGTATATATAAATATATGTGCCGCAGCAACAGTATGAAAGAAGCATCGCTGTAGAGGAACAGTAAGTCTACTACAGATTTACTGCATACAATTTGTAATGTTTTCAGGTGAGTTTCGACACTTTGATGATGGCAAGGAAATGAACTTGCTTAGGTACGGGACAGAAGCACCCCCCATCTACAATCTCAGCAGAACTAGGATACCGGTGAACCTCTACTGTGGACTCAGAGATCTGATATGTGACTGCAAGGTGAGTAATCACACGTATAGTTGGAACATTTCTGATTGATCGTACCACTTTTCTATTTTCAATTTGTTTTGTATCTTACAGCTGCAAGGAAATTAAAACATTGCCAAGTTATTTTATTTACACAGGTTTAAATTTACATTTCATTACTCATAGAACTGTGAAATACTACATTTATTCATTAAATATGAGCAATAAAAAAAACTGCCTTACTGGAAGTTAACTAGATTTTAAAATTACTTTTGAAACCATTTACTACTTAGAAATAAATGCCTACCAACACTGAAATAAAAAAACTCTGTTGAATACACTCACTAAGCAATAAATCCCTCTACACTGATGAGGAAGAACGTGAAAATTGCATTAATTATTTAACTCTTTTGCTGTGCAATAAAAAATTTTAATTGCGTCAAGAAAGTGAAAACATTTTTTAAAAATTTTTTTGTAAATAGTTTATTTTTGGTTAATTTTAAGCGAGAAAATCATGTACGTAGTGTTTACAGGGTCATTTAATTCGGTGCTCGACTAAAGTCGCATGTCGCAGTTAAGCAATACATATTTTGTATAGCCTATTCTACTATAGTTGAATGTCGCAGTTAAGGAGTACCTTGTTTTATATGTTAGCCTTTGTTAACTTATAGCTCGTGTTCTTCAGAAGCAGGCTTCTTTTAGAGTTTTTCCTCCAGGGAAGAATGAGGATCAGATGGGTTAAGGGGTGGTGAGATTACCAGGGACCAGAAATAACAAGTTACAAATAACGTACTTTCAAACGGTGTACCTTGACTCTCTGCCTGTGAAACATCGAAAACGCACATTTGTGCAAGAAATATGTGTTGTCTGTGTGTTTTGAAATGGCCATACATAGTACAATGTAAACAATTCATTTATACTGATTTACTTTAGTAGCTTGGCAGAATTTTAAGGGTATTAAAATTCTGTTTGAAAGCAGCAGACTGTGAGTACTTAAACAATTTTATACTTAACAGTTGGGTTGCCTAGGAACATAATATTTCATAGAATTAATGGTTTGCATAGCAAGTACTTCTCTAACAGTGTATTTCTATGCAACAGGTATATCGTAAAGTCACCGATATTTTGTAGAAAATTTTTGTCCTTCTGGAAAGAAGAACTAGAACCAGCCGTGAATTAAATACATTAAATTTGGCTTTAAAAGTGTAACACAAAAAGTAGAAACATTTATCGTTACTTTGAGAGCAAAAAATATAATTAGTTATAGGTAGTTAGAATTTACTGAAACGTAATTATAAAGGTGTTACTATGCTCCTTATTGAAAAAAGTAACTGTTACTGTTTGCCTATAGTGATTTTCAGTTGACGAACCTATACTGGTAATTTTATAATGAAACATTAATATAACTGAATGCTGCAGGTCTGTTTGGTGCTTTAAATATCCAACAGCTTAATTTTTTTTCTAGGTTAAAAATTACAATATAAATTTCAGTTCTAGCTTCACGAAAAGAACATTATTACAAACACAGCTGAAAAATAGAACCTACCTGTCCAACACAAAAATACTACCAAACACTGTTCACGCACACAGTGTATGCTTTTCATTTACATATCTTGAAACACAAACATTTGAGGCCACAATAAAATATATTTATGTAAAAGCATTAAACGCCTGAAGGAAGTGCATTAAAAATTATCAATTTACTATGAATAACCTGTTCTTTGTTATGTATATGTGTCCATACACACGCTACCTTTCTCTCTCACTAAAATATTTAACTTTTGAATACGGGTAGGATAGTTAAGCAAATATTACTTTTTTACACTGTGTAAATAACCCAATAACCTATTTAAAATGAACAAAATTGAAAAGATAACTAAAGATTACATATTGCAATGCAATTTGTAACCTAAACAGAAGTTCAACAAAACCTGATGATTGCCGTACATGATTTTGTAACGTCAGGAAATCTAAATGTGAATATTTAGCATGAATAAGTAATCAAGTAATAATTTTAATTCCAGTAAAGTGAAGTATCCATACGAACGTAACCTGTTTTCTTTTTCAGGACGTGGAGCGTTTGTACAACGAGCTAACAAACGCAAAGCCAAAGTCTTTCACAAGGATACCTAAATACACACACATGGACTTCCTGTGGGGAATGGATGCACACACAAATCTCTACCATGATATCATTAAAAAAATGGACAAGCTTCTTTAGCTTTCAATAAGTATGGAATTTAATCCCTCAAGGATTTTTTGCATTTTTTTACACAAAGTGTGTGGTCTATTCACTCCTATGGAGTGGTGTAAATTACAGTACCTATTGTATGTACTTATACTATACACCATTTGTCTCTGAAATCTTGTATAAAACGTTTGGTTCTTGAATATTTTGTATTACTTATTGTTAATACAAATTTTTATCATTAAACAGGTGTGTGTAAATACTGTATTTAATCTTTCACATTTTTAAGAAACCTAACAAAGTTTTACCGAATCTATGTTTTTGCTAGCTCTATAGTTATGCAAATTACTGTACATAGCATTAAGTTTTATATTTTATATTTATATTAAGTTTTATATTTATATTACAAAATAGTTTTAATTTAAACCTACAGTTCTATGTATTACTTGGATGGGAGAACATAACATTGTATTGATGATAAATTTATACTGAAGTATTTATTATGTATATCAGTGGTGAAAAGTGTATGTGTTCCAAGGGAAACGGTGCTTAGCATTGACTATACAAAAGTCTGAGTTGCTTGCAGAACTGTTATTAAACTGGTAGGTGCAGGTTTACACTTCCGTCAACAGTAAGCAAGAGGCAAAGAACTAATTGTCCAATCACACGACCCGAATAACACAGAGATTCCACGTACCCAAAGAGTATAGTCAGATATGTATTTACTCGAATAATGGCTGCCATCGCATAATGGCCGCACCATTATTTTGAATGGCTTAAAGCAGTATTTTAAAACCCTGAATAATGGCCCCACCCAATATTTTTCAACAGGGGACACAATACAGTAAAACTCTGTTAAGACGTTTACCAAGGGATCAGGTTTTGCTATGGATTTTGGCGAGAAAACATCTTAGCCAGAATGGCAAAAATGTGATCTGCAAAATGCGACCGTTGCAAAGTTCGTCGATCGGAAGCGCGGCGCGCCGGCATGCACCACTAGATCCTCCATTTTTCGTGCCTATAAGACGTGGGCGGCAGAACCAAGCATCTAGGTACCAGACACGATGAGTCACGCTCGCTGGTTGATGATGCTCTGTTGATAATGTAACGGCGTCTGGAGAGTTGTGACGTTTTAAGCGTGAATCGGATTTGTTTATAAACTACTTACACAGGAAATAATAGCGTACATGTAATGGACCGTAAAATGTAAACATCTTATGCGGAATAATTTTAAACGACTTTCATTGAGTGACGCACATGAATGGATTAATAAGATTTTATAGTCTCTTATTTTTTTCCATATTTACTATACACCGACAAAATCTTTTTCTATATTTTTGGAGGAATGGTCACGCTATGGACGAGTAAATACAGAAAAAAATGTACATTTGTTATATTCTACACCAAAAAAATTTAGAAGGTAATTTTTTTAAAAACCCCTCATAATGGCAGCACCCCATTTTTGGGCATAAATTTTGGTTAAAAAAATGAGGCGATTACGCGAATAAATACTGTCATACAGCTTCCCTTTAAAAGCAACCACACTTCGCTACAATGTCCACAGTTTCATAGCACATGACAAAAGCTCTTCTGCCATAAGAGCAGAGACAAACTTGTGTGTGCTCAAGCAGCACAAATTAAACACTAATGTGCAACATAGTTTCTAACAATAATAGGGAGGTATGAATACATGAAAATCGAACAGTAACAAATTGTATTTTGTAAACTATTAACATTTGAGGTTGAAATACCCAGTTACAAATTGTTAATACTGTAATCTCTCAGTTTGACGACTCTCAAGGGACTGAAAAAATTCATCCTTAAATTGAAGGAGTTTTTAAACTGAATGATAAAAGTATGTTGGGACTTTAGATGGGGCCAAAAAATACAGTTGTTAAATTGAGAGAGTCTTTAAACTGGAAGACCTTAAACTGGGAGATCACTAATTGTGTCCACTTATCTTGCTGTTCCTTTTAGACAGGACTAATACTAATTGGAGCACGGACCCATTAATTTACATGGGAGTTAAAAAATAACTAAATCATGCACGTCAAACATACCATGTTTTGACACAGAAAGAAATGAATGAAACACAAAAATACAGTATATATACAAGCGTAACAATGCAAAAGTCATTGCTATGTTACGTAATTTACAACACATCTATGCAGCAGATAAAATTGTATTAAGTTTCTACTTTTTAGTGATATTAATTTTTCACGCCAAAATGTGGGCAGATATCAAAAATCTGTCTGGCAGTTTTGTTTAGAATCGTCTTCTCTACAGTGAGTGATTTTTTCAAGGTAGAAATACTATGGTGGTAACAAATTATGTAAATACTGTAATGAAATTCTGGTTAGTTGACTTTTTAGTAAAAACCATACAATTTCATGTTTCAAGAAAATTAGCTATAACGGCAAATACCATTTCCAAGAAAACTGCCACACAGATTTTTTATATCTGCTCTCGTTTAAGTATAAAAACAGTAGAGACTAACGAGCATGGTCTTACGTGAGAATCATTTCTCTCGACTTGAAAAGAGGCGGAGCTTCAGCCTGGTGTGGGATACAACTCATACCTCCATGGACATCGCCACCGAACATAACCTTAATTTAGGTGTTTGGCTTCACATGTCCCGGGTGAGATGTATGTCAAGAAAATCGATTATTTGTTTGAAATTTACCGCT
The DNA here is from genome assembly GCA_003012365.1 of Medauroidea extradentata. Lineage (NCBI taxonomy): Eukaryota > Metazoa > Arthropoda > Insecta > Phasmatodea > Phasmatidae > Medauroidea > Medauroidea extradentata. The sequence goes on along the minus strand of PNEQ01002805.1, from coordinate 64,344 downwards.
TCTTCAGGTTAACATAGATCTTATGCATTTGCACATTTTAACAATGAAACTGAAACTAATATTTTTTACCCTTGTGTGTAACTCTTTGAGTGCAAAAATTTTTTGGTTTCTGCCATCACTAACAAATCAGCATGTTTGTAAACAAGCTTTGTTTCTCACAGTTCTCTTTCCCTGCAATGTGACGTCAGAGAGCATGTACTTCAAATTGTCCATTATGTTAACACAATTTTACTACATTTGAACTAAACAGTGTTTTTGTTTTAAATGCCTACTGTTGCAGTAACTGCCTTAAATTTCACATAATAACTATGTATCATAGGGAAAAAAACTTGTGCATCCAAAAGTATAGCCTTGTTGCATGATTATTCATTCAGTGCGTGTGCTACTTGCCTGATTTTGTAATACTATATATATAGTGATAGCTTAGCAGCCTATTCCTAATACATATATTGTTTTTTATAGCTGTTTTTAGTCCACAGCTTAGTTATTACATCTAAAATAATACTGCTAACAAAAATTTTGTCTGATTTGTGGTAATTGCCTGAGCAAAAAGTTATGATATATGCAGGTAAAGAAAAGGTTGTTATAAGCATGAAAAAACCTTTATCGAAAAACAGTGGAAGCAAAGAAAAGTGATGTTATCTGCAGGAACACATTGAATGCAGAAGTGTTATAACAGAGTTATACTGTAAATACTTTTATAGATTAATTCTGTTTTTTTCATTATTTTTTAAATTAAAAAATTGTGATCAGTAAATATGCAATTCAATGTTATGATCCTATGCAACTTGTTAGTGAACATAGTGGTGAAGTAATGAACACAATGTACATGTTTCAACGTAAACAATTAACACCCTGAGGACACCATTAATTATATTTTTTATGATTATTCTTTACAAGACTACCTTCGAAAGTGCTTCCTTCACCATGAAAGAATGTAGGTACCTAGAAGATAAACGCGGGAGGATGGAAACAATATTTCAATTACAAAGCCACATATCTATATAAAAATATATTTTTATGCATATAAAAACATTACCAATCAATATTATCATAGATCTCCACCATCTGAATAAACATGCATAAAAATTAACTGGACAAAATTATAGTATGTATCGAGTCATGTCAGTTCCATACACACATGAACTGTGGCTGTCTTGTGATCAGCGGGCCTTCGTCGTCATGAACGTATACGTAGCTCAGTGAATACAGCTGTCACATGATCACTGCACAACTGGGGCTTCCCCTACTCCTCCAGCCATCTCATACACTGCTTGTGCAACCAGTGTAGCCAACTGATCAGTATTCTCTTGGGAGTCAGCTTCTGCATACACTCGCACAATGTCTTCTGTCCCTGATGGCCTGGCACGGGTAAAATACAAATGTCAATGAAGCAACCAGATTTTCAGTCGGTGCAGTTGCATATAATGTTTCTGAAGAGGAAAAAGTTACAAACAGAAAATATGGGGACTGAAACACGAAACATAATCTGTATGTCCTTCAATAAAGATGTAATTTATTATTTAAGTTGTTATACAATAACCTTGCACACAAGTCGTAACAACGTTCAAAATAATATCGCAATACCATAGTATAAGGACGTTCTGCGCAAGACATATCTAATTAATATTTTAATACCATTGCCATTGTACCACAAGAACTATTGAATTTGAGACAGTGAGCCTACCATTTTACTGGTGGAAAGTCTTTACCAAGGTACAAAGTAGAACTCTCAATTATTTTTGTATCATTATGCGGGAAAAGGCCACTACAGTATTAGCCGTGTTGGAAGGTTCAGAAATTATATTTCCAAAGTGTGCCATTTTTGTAAATACTGGAAAATTCCTCTCAGATATCTTTTCATTTTATATAACACTGTAAATACGTATAATAATTTTAAAAATGAATGTGCATTTCTAACTCACTGCAACACATTTTAATAGTGAGGTAGGTGAGATTTTCACGACAAATAAAACAATGTATCTACTCACCTGACAAACGCTCTGCCTCTTTCATATTTGGAAACCAACTCATCTATCTTCTTCTGCAGGCCTTCTGGACTAATGCAAGTTCTCTCAGCATCTGTCGTCTGAATGATACGTCGATCCTAGTGATTACAAAAATAAAATAAGGCCCCATAATTGGTACATATTCGCTAAATAACAGCAGGCAGTTAAATTAATCTGCAGAATTCATTAAAATCTTTAAATAAAATATGTATTTTTGAACTTTGCATGCTACATTGTACTGATACTGTTGATTCTTTACAGTATACAGTATTGCAATGGAACACTAACAGATGTAAATATCGGTACCTATTTTGATGAGCATTTTTACTGATAACTACCACATATTTATTACGGGCACCAGTCAGTAAAAAAAAAAAAGTTCCCAGCATTGCCTTGTGTGATTCAAGTCTCAATCTACATGAATGCTTCGTCAAGCTGGAAATAACAAAATAATGATTTCTAGAGAACAACTACATACAAACATACAAAACATTTCATTTTCATTTTGCTACAAAAATGTAATCTTTGTCCCTACCGACTAATGTTGGACTCTAAAACACAAAACTACTTCAACAGTAAGAAAGTTTTAAAGGCATTCAAATGAGGAAAAATTACAATTTTATATTTGTATGAAATATTGTTAGTTGTACAGACATTTTTGGCAGTACATTTTCCTCTTACAAAAAAAATGTGTAGCTAGTTTTCCCATAACGACATTTAGAAGACAAAATTTGCATGATTTTACTTTATATAAATCTTGAAAACTAATAAACACAATGAAATGAAATACAGTAATTCACATAGTAACTATATGCCCCAAGTTACTACTTGAGAGAATGTAATTTTTGTATCAAAAAATATTCTAAAATTTGCTAATTTTTTGTTACTCTTAGCAAAATACTTTATAATACAGTAGGTTTATACACAATTCAAGCCATGGACTGTGACATGTTTTGATGTGATATTTTTTATTTCATTATGTTTATTGGTTTTCAAGTTTTGTATGAAGGAAAATACAATACTTTTTACTTTGAAATGCCTTTGTGGGAAAACTGGCCGAGCTGAAATTTTTTCGTAAGAGGTAAATGTACTTCAAGTAATGTCTACAAAACTTACCCTATCTTATATAAATATAAAATTTTGATTTTTCCCCACTTGAACACCCTTAATCTAGTATGTCAAAAAGTTTTGAGTTTATTTACCTAATATTCTTGCAAAATTAACCAATTAAATAGACACAAGGTTGAGGTACTCACAGGTTGGTACTTCTTGGTAGTTACACGTATATAAAAAAAGGACATCCTATTTTATATGTAAAACCTCCTTAATACAAACTTCATTAATACAAAGAGGTTTTATTTTGCTTCTGCACGAAATGAGAAATTATACACTAATTTTAAGCCCAATAAAAATTTCCCTACACATAAATCAACGTAATATGTATCAAGTCCACTGAACAAAGTTAGGAGGCGCAATGGTAAAATTGTGGACTCTCATTCGTGAAGACCCCAGTTCGATTCTTGGCACCAGCCATCCTGCTTTCAGTTTTCATTGTATCCCAAAATTGTTCCTCAACAAATGCCATGGCTGTTTTCCCTCCCATTTCCTATCCTTGTGTACAGTTGTGTGTAAATGTCTCTAATAACCATGCCGTCGACGAGGCATAAAGCCCAATAAAATAAATAATGAAAGCCAATGGTAAATAGCCAAGGCGATGATGAAAATGTTTGTATCTCGAGTTTAAACAGCCAGAAAAAAATCTCAAAGCCTTTTTAGAGTTTTAGCCAACACTTGTTGCTATAAAGTTCATTATCACAAAAAAAAAATTAGATCATTTTTGTTTGCATTACAGAGGCATTACTGTATTATGTTACCTAAGTACACAGCTAAATTCATTATCAAGAAAATTTAGTTTTATATCGAAAAAATTTGTAACCCATCCACACTCAATGCATAGCCAAAGCTCAAGTTATGTCTCATAATGGGTGTGCCTCTGCACAGTCTGCCTAACCCCTACAAAGGTGGCAAGAAAGTCACTGTGGAAGTGTCGCACCTTGACTGTGACCTTCAGTTGCCTGTTGGGAAGGTCAACGTATGTCCCCAGCCAGTCCTGGATGCTCCAGCCCTTGGTGCGGAGGACCACCTCAACCAGTAGCATGTCAGACAGGGCATCGCCCACCGTCTGGTTGATGACGTCAAATACATCCGCCAACTTCTCTGCTGCTTCCCGCTGCTCTGACGGGATCCTGTAAGGTGCAGAGCATACAATGTATGAATGGCATGGAGAAGTAACTGGGTTAACAGAGCTCTTTAGCGTGTAAACTCCTCAATAAAGGAATTCTGGGAGTTATATATTTTTTTGGAAACTAAACTACACACCTTACTTGAACATAACTTAATAATCTTAGGGAATGTACAAGATGTACTGCATATCCATGTTTGTATGGTTTAGTCTTTTAGTACTGACTAGTAAAAAAAATAATAATATCAAAGCTGGGTCATAGCTAGAAATGTTTGCTATTGTTTGCTGGAAAAAAAAGGGAGGGGGGAGATTGAGAGAGACAAAACCACTTTTATTGACAAGAAAAATGACACGGTAGTGCACACAACTTACCCTACATTCATGCTCACTGGTATTTTAAACCTATCTTGTGACTGAGGGCCTGGCAACTTTTTATCAAATAGTATTTTCTGCTTCGTTTTTGTCACTACGTAATTCCTTCATTCGTATGGTGCAGTCCGTATCCACGAATTACCTCTGTATAATGGTGTCAATGCTATAAATAAAGTATAATTGAAACGTAATAAGGACAATCGCGGCACCCTGGCACTACAGCTGAATCTCGCTCACCCACCAAATTGTCTCATCACCTCTACGATCAAGGCACTCAAGTCACCCATACAAGCAAAAGAGCCTCGTAGCTCGCGCTGTCCACAGAAATTCTACACTTATCAGTACAAGTATTGATCAAATTATATTTAAGTATTTAATTACTTTTTATTTACTGGTGCTATTTAAAAAGCACTTTTAATATCAGTGACAAAACGGTCCTACACATAATTCATAGTTTACAATAAGACCGTACAAACCTGACGCGTGTTACAAAACACCTGTAAAAGATACTAACAAAATACATAATATACAAATAGTAACAACGAAATAGAATACAATGCAAAATAGAAACAAAAAGCATTCACACAGACATACAGCACATGTATACAGGAAAGCACATACATATGTAGTTTATTTATGAACGTATGTACCTACATTGATTTGTCTCGTGATTAAAGCACTGTCATGTCTATATTCACATAAATTGTATATCCACACCATATTCAAGTAGCTTAAGTTTCAACATGGATGAGGAAGGACTGGCTTTGAAGAAGCTCCAAGGCTGGGGACACATTTAAACAAGGTAGGAAATTGAAGCATTATGAGTAAACCTCAACACTGCAGAAAAGCCAACCACAATCCCCTCCTGAAAATTCTACCCTGCTAGACACGGAATCAAATATTGGGTTTGCTGTGAGAGGAAAGTGCTCAATACATTTAGTACTACCAAACAATTCTATACAGCTCAAGTGTGACTGTCAAAGGTGTATAAATTTTATCTATGAATGTAACTAATACATACATAAAATATAGTAGAACTCCTTTTATACATTTCTTAAAGGACCTGGAAAAATTGTTGTAAAAAGCAGGAAAGCATTAAAGGAAGGAAATTTATATTATAAAAGCAGCAAATGAGACCAAAATACATTAGTGCAAAATGTGGGAAAGTGTAAAAATGGGAAAAGTGGCATGGTGGGGTAGGGGGTAAAAATGGGTTCTACTGTATATACAATAAGAAAATATGTAGAGATCTAATTTAAACTTACAAAAATTCTACGGTAAGCCTTTTTTTATACCCATCACCACATGATTCTATTTGGAAAATTTACTCTACACCAATGCATTAGAAAAATAGTATTTAAAGGAAGAAAAACAGAAAGTGCAACTAAATACACAGAGAGCAAAAATGTGAGAGAAAGAACTAGAGAGAGCAAGAGAGCAAAAGCATGAGCAAGAGAGGGAGAGAGAAAGAGAGAAGCTACTGTAATCTTACTCAGTTTTGCTGATGGTGTTCTTGATAAGATGGGTAGTTTTCTCACTCACTATGACAGTGCCATGACCGTTTGCCTCAAAGTAGACCCCAATGTCAAACTCGAGAGCTTTCTCATGAAGGAACTTGACCCCAGTCTTCGCGCATGCAACAGGTACTTTCTGCGCAAGGATATAACTGTTATATAAGCATATGTGATGAAATTAAAGATAAAAATATGAAAATAATATGGGTAAATAAGGCTGACCAAAATAAATACAATATGTGCAGTATTTTCTTTTCATAAAATAAAATGAAAAAAAAAAAAAAAAAAAATTATATGAAAAATTAGTGTTTATTTAACCAATTAATTTTGTGTCATGCAGGATGAGTACATAATTTTGTAAACAACAGTGGAATTAAGTTACCATGTGGTCGCTTTAAAGTTTACTGAGAAAAATCTGCTGAATGGCTATGAAGTACAGAGGTAAATATTCTATTCAATGATTATTTGATCATGTGAAAAGGCCATAAGAGACTCATGCAATTTAAAACAGCAATATTTTCAGAATTCCATGATTCAGTGTGGCACAGTGTCGTAGAGACAATACACATACAATTAACAGGTTATTCTCAACTAATGCCCTTCTATCTCAAGGAAGAAAAGTTACAGTACAGTACAATCCCGATTTCACCAACTCATATTTTACAAACAGATCCAACAGAAGATTGGGTGAGGTGGGAAAGGTTGGGAGGGGGAGGAAGGAAGGAAGAAACAAATACACAGGGGCCTAAAATCGATAGTAGCTACGAGTTATGTAGTTGGATTTTAAATATTTTATTTATGCAAACATAAAAAATTCTTAGTTAATGATGTTAGGCATTTGAAAATGTGTATAGGATATGGGATGGAATATGGTCCTGAACACTTTCTTGCATGCAGGCTGAATCTAGTGCAGATGGTCCTGTTTATGAATACAGCAATTTTACTTTTAAGGAAGTACCGTAATTATTAAAAACAATCTAAAATGACGAAAATTAATTTGTGGAGGGTAAAAACCTACAAAAATCCACAAAATCATAATGAAAAATAATGTTAGAAAATTGTTACAAACCTATGCTATGAAATTAAATGTGTAAAACCCCTTTATAACAACTCCTTTTATAACAACCACCTCTCTATAACAACCCTTTCCTCACGACCCATGGGGTTTTACGGAACAGTTAAACCTCTTTATAAAGCCTGCCCCTACATAAACACCCTATTCTAGGGAACCATGAGGGGTATTCATAGAGAAGTTTTAAGTACTTGTATACAACAGGTATAAGCTGTCTGCAGTAAAGAGGGTACTTTTGAAAACTGTCTTGTCAGAATAACTTAAAAAAATAATCCTTATTGTGACCTGAGACATTAACTTTTGAGTAATGTTCAATTGTAACACATTTATTATTACTCAGGGAGCTATGCCTCCATTAAAAGGTGAGTGGAAAATACAAATTATATGAATGGTGAAAGTAAACCAGGGTTTCAAAAGTGCTCCCTTTATTGCGAACTGTATATATGTAATTGGTTTATGTATTAGGTGAAATTTTGCCCGTTTTCATTTCTGTGGTACTCATTTTTACAGAGACCTTTATTTGAAGAAGGTAAGGTAAGTGGGCTTTATGTCTCGTCGACAGTGCGGTCACTTTAGTCGGTGACACACAGCTTCATACAACGGCAGGAAGCAGGAGTTGGGAGAGGAGTCGACCATGGCCTTTGTTAAGAAACCATCCTAGCATTCACCTGGAGCGATTTTGAGAAACCATGGAAAACTGAGATCACAACGGGCGGAGCTGGGGATCAAACCCGGGACTTCCCATATGATAGTCCAATGTGTTACAATTGTACTACCTAGCTCAGTTTTATTTGAAGAAATTCTGGATTTTACATCATTCTCAGTAAACACAGCACCTCATAAATTCAGAACTCTACTGTACACAAATTTTATTTCGGATTGGATTAGGTATTCAATATGAATGTCATTTTTCAGATTCAATACTTGAAATACCAACAATTGTTTTGAATTTTTTCTCTTTTGAATGAATGTCTCCAACAAACGTAAATACTGGTAACATATTACTAATTAATTTCTTACCGGACAACAAAAAGTTAAATTGAAATACCTATGATGACATTACAATACATAATTTTAATAAGTTATGAGGCAGTAGAAACACTTCTAAAAAGCAGACTGTTCACATGGAGCCAATTAAATATGGAATCACTACCTGCTATTTACACCAATGCAGAACAAGTAAACTTGACATCACTTGCTCAACTAGTCACAGAGATAAAAAAAACCAAATACTCTACCAGACGGAAGGACAAGGCCTATTTTAGACAGGCATTTTCGTCCTTCCACTCCAACCTAATCAGAGTATGTAAGTATTTAATTCTACTACAGAAAAACCAGACACAAATTTTGTGCTGCACGAAAAAGGAATCAATATTTGACTGCCCCCCCCCCCTCCCTTCCCAAAGCAAGATACAGCAAAACGTCTGCATAGTGAACCGCTTCATTATGAAAAGCTCTGTACAGCAAAGTGTGTTTTAAGTCCAGTCAAAACTGTATAAAAAATTAAGGCATTTCCACTCCTTCTAACAAACTTATTTTAAGCTCCATGACACAAAACCCCTTTATAGCAAAGGCATTGATTGAGAAGCGTCAGCGCATTACATTTTTCTAGGTTTGTCTTGATTTTCAGGTTTTTATTTAAAATTTAAAAATATGTACTTAATGCATTTGAGAAAACAGAAACAAAAAAAAAATGAAAATTACAAGATTCTTACAACCAGTACATGCACGTGGCAATCAAGTGAGATATTGTACATTGAACAATTTTTGCAGAGCGTGACAAATTGTTTGAAACAAAATTAGTGGACACTTTTATTTTGAAAGTGGTAAAAAATTTTTGTTTAATGTAACTTTGTATTTAATGATTTTAATACCATAGCCCTGTACGAATATTCAAAGCAATAATATCTTTCTTAGAGCGTTAATAGGTACTACATGAAATATCAAGTGAAAATTAATTTACATAGCATCTTATACATACTGAGAAAAACAAATGGATGTTACATATTACCTCTCTATAAAAAAGCCCTTTATAACAAATGCACAAATATTCAGTCTCTTTTTGCTACATAAAGGTTTGACTGTAGTTACAAGATTCTTGGCATACCAGCACATTTGTTATGTAGTGAGTAGAGCTGCCATTAGCGTATGCAGTCTGTACGAGACCAAGGTTGATTGTCAGTCCGGTAGCTCGCACCAGTTCCACCAAGTAACCAGCAACTGTAACACATCAACACACTGGCTACCTTTCTGTCGTTGTGCATGGCCATAATGGCACTGCTTACCTGGCAGCCCTGAGGTATGCAAGGACAGGAATTTGTAAAACCTCTCTATAAAGACCCCTCATGGTTCCCTAGAATACTATCTTTATATAGGGGCAGTCTTTATAACGAGCAATTGTACAGTAAAACCCCTATTTTAAAACCCCGTGGTTCTTGAGGAAAGGGTTGTTATAAAGAGGAGTATTACTACTATATATACAAGGTTCAGTCATCTTTCATGATACCACTATCAGACAAAAACTCTGCATTGAAAATAGGAAATTATTGCAACAGAAAAAAATTATGGATAGGCATTTTTGGGGTGGAAAAATACATATTTGAACATATATTCTTTTCAGGATTTTGAAAATCTAGTCATAAGATGTTATAGCAAAACAGGCTGCACTGAAATCAATAAAAAAAAAATAAAAAAAAAGTCAGTGATAACAGACACACATGTTAAACAAGTGGGTAAACACCACCTCACATAAATAACCATGTAAATCTCTCTCTAACACTCTTCATGCCAGTACTTTGGGGTAGTTACTGCTCAAAATATTAAAATTGTACCTAAATTACACTCCTCACTGTTAGAGAGTGCCATTTCAGAAACTATTATTTAAATATTTTATTTCTGTGAAACAATGCATCACTGGGACTGGGACAAAAAAAATTGAAGCAATATAATTTTGCATATACAGTATTTCTAAAATTTTATATTCAAACATAATGGAAACTTCTGATTTATGAAACTGCAACACAAAAATGTTGTAACAGGTTGTCATGTTTTTGTACCTATGTTGTGGTTAGACATTCATAGAATTACTGTTTGTGCTAATTTGAATTCCACAAAACTTAAAAAAGATTTCATAAATTTTTTGTTTTCTTAGAAAAAATTCATGCTCACATGCAGATTAGTACCAATAAATGAGCAGAAAATGTTTCTCAAACTGTAATAATTACCATGCTCATATCACTTCAATGGTAAATATAGTGAAATTTTACACTTAAATAAGAAGTGTCCATTAGTACTACAAAAAAATACTATAGTCAAGCAACAAACGTTAACTAAAAATTATTCTAAACCAATTTGCAAGAATATCTATCCTATGTATGATACTTAGCTTTGAAAAAATGTTCCTGTAAACCTCATGCTGTTCCGTTAGAATATGTCACACAGAGTATACATATGTACAAAACAAAGTATTATTTATTTTGCTATGAAAATAAGTCTGTAAAAATAATCCACTTTTTTCACCAAAGCACATACAGTACAAAACTACAGCACAAATTTTTGAAATTTATTATTTGATGAAGGAAAATGAATCAGTACAATTCATAATAATTCAGTGTACAACAACAAATGACAGATAGGATGAAGAGAATAAGGGAGGAGAAAATGGTAAAGTTAAGAAGTATTCTAGATAAAATAGACTACAGTAGAATCCAGATTTTACAAGTTGTCCATTTTACGAGACAGCGATTTTATGAGGTCATTCTTGGGCAGTGAGGCCTCGTAAAATCAGGGTTCTACTGTACATAAGTACATGACAAAATGAAATTATTGGAGAACAGAGTGAGAGGAGGAAAAAGGATGGAGGGTAAGTTTGTGAAAGGAAGGAAGGTGGTGGTACAGAATGGAGGAAGCCAATACAGGTTAACAGAAAAAGGCAGTGTGTGTTATTAAAAATTAAAATACATAAAACTGAGTGAAATGTATCAGAACTACCTACCAAGAGTAGCTATCCTATCACCGTCTAACATGTGGAACACATTCCCGTCGTCAACGTAGTAGTAGATGAGCCTGTCTGCGTCCCCATCTACAGACACACATCGGGCTCCAGGAGGTGCCGGAACCCCACTGGGAGCTCGCTGCTGTACCTTTACGTAGTCTGCACCACACTGCAACCACCCACCAAACACTTGAACCACGCTGGCTTCACCACGCCCAGAAAATTGTGATTGTAGTAAGACTGCAAGGGTTATCTACTATTGTGACATGGGGCTTCATTCTCTTCCACATTCTAGCAATGACGTACGTTGTGTTAAGAGAAGTCCTCATACAATGCTTTTTATCTGCTGTAGGAAATAAAAAATGAAAGCAGTAAGCGTGACACTTAGATGTACCTTAAGAATACAGTAAAATTAAATTAAAACGTTTGTCATAGGGCAAAAAGAAATAATACTTATTAAACACGAAAAATTCTTAAATGGGCTAAATTACACATGTGCATATAGCAAAGGTGCTAAATTATTCAACTTACATAATAAGATTAAGTAGAAAACTTCTTACATGGCAAACTTCTTAAGAGGGTTACAACAGTGTTTCCATTATGCACTAAATTAGCAGACAGTGATTTAGACTTAGATAATTATTTTTTCTTGAAAGTATGACACTGAGTCAAACACATCCTTCTATGTTCCTGTTTTATAAACAAGGTTGGTATTTTCCCAGATATAGAAGCTTGTAAAAGCCATTTTTCCCATTTTGAGGTATCCTAAATAATGTCTAATACGCACGTCATATTTTTAAAACATTGAAACAAACAATGTAGTGTTTCCTTTTAACAGATAATGTGACGTGCACTGGCACGTAGCACTTACTTGGCCTCTTATCATACTGTAATTTTCAATTTCTTTTTTGTCTTAATTAATGTTTTTTTTTTTCTCTCTGTTTATAACCAATTAAGTAGGCCAACTTAACCAGGTATAAGGGTGTATACGGCGGGATCCAACCTATTAATTGGGGATGCGAGTAGAGAAATTTACATTAA
>PNEQ01002805.1:39744-51100 GCA_003012365.1 Medauroidea extradentata | reverse complement strand
ATGCCGATATTATGATTTTTATTTATTTATTCATCTGTAGCTGATTAACCTCACTGCTATCCGGGCATCAATATAATAGGCACCGCCTCTACATCAGCTCGCTGTGGTTTTGTTTTGTTTTTTTTTGCCGTCTAACTACTTGTAATAGCAACGGAGGAGAGTTGCGTCCAACATCTATACAAACAAACAACATACATAGGAGAAGCACCCGTCACATTCTGACCGCCCCGAATAGGAACATCATAACCTCAATTATAAACGTCAAGATAACAACAACAACGTAGACGTACTACGAGTAGCGGTAGCAGCGGAAGTAGGACCCGCTACAATAAAGATATTGGAATAAAGAAACACACGTGGGATGCTATAGCAGCGTTCACATGCCAGATAACTATTCTTAAGGTAAATTATAATCTTGCTATTAAAAGCAGATAGCCAAATATGCCTTACAAGATTACCAAAAAAATTTGCAATTCGTAGTGAACGAACCACTTCAATTTAACGTAGTTTATATAACAGAAGACAAATGAGTTCCTGGGGATCCTTGCCATCCAGACCATAAACCACTACATAATATCTGGTTGTACACTAAAGCAGCAATAACTTGATCACAACCTTAAAAATATTAACCAAATCCTGAAGCATTTGAAGATGAAGTTTTGATTTTAGTAATTTGCACATGTTACACATTATCTATCCCCTTAATTAGAAACAAATTAGTGTCTATAAAATGCTTACAATGACCAATAAAAATTATTGCATCACATATATGTATTTGCTATGAGTACAGCACTGGTAAGATATTTTGTCTTAAATTATTACATGTTCAATTTATAATTTTTTTTTTCCTAATTTTTAAACAAACTATATTTACTTTATACAAATAAAATTTCAAAGTTGACTATGTACAATGTTTTAAAAATGTTTTGTGTACTTACAATTTTACAACAGTTTTATTTACACACATGCACATAATAAAAATCTGTGTACGACTGTTTCTGGCTTAAGCTTCATTTCATCAAACTCACCCCCAGTCTCATCATAGTTTAGTGTGACTTATATGTATCACTGTACACATATAAATAAATTATAAATTTAAACATCAAAACAATAACTCTAGTCACAGGCTAACAACTAAATAACTGTACAACAAAACAAAGAAATGTGTAAAAAATTAACACATACTCTACCATGTAATTAAGCTTGCCAGCACCTTCATTAAAGATGTCAACAGAAAGATTGTCAGTCAAATATCCTGCAAGGGTTTTCATCTTTAAGGCTCCTACACCATTTGCTCCATCAAAGAATATGTGTGGCTTGTAATTTCCACTTGGTTTCACCTGCAATAGCAATTTAGCAAAATTAGAATGTTTAAATGCTCCCACCAGAGAGTTTTAATGTGATAAAAAAAAAGTGGTTAAACAACTGAAGACATTTGTTGAATTCAGACAACACTAATACTTACTGCTATGAATGACACTACTTCAATAGAGAAATATGTATTCTGAAATCATTCCTGGTGAAGGCTGAAATGTCGACACAAATTCCTTCCCAGCCTCTAGAATTTCTAAGACAAAGGTTCCATTATTAATGAACTCAATGTCAAAGAGATGACAAACCCTACCTAGCCACATTTTTTAAACCAAACCTGCAAAACATCTCAGTGAGGTGAAAATGATAAGTCTTAGTAATTTTTCATTTATTAATAGTATAGTGATAAGCATATCTAATGAAGACTTACGTGAATGGAAACTATATTTACTAACTGCACTGAATTTATTTACTTCTGCTGTATATGAGGTTTACATGCTCTTGTACTATTTCCTTCAAGGCCTTAATAGAGACACAAAGAGAAAGGAAACAGGCTAATGTCTTACCACAACTACACCTCACTTTGTACTATTGCTCTGCATGCTAGTTCTCGACTGCTTTACACCAAACATTTTACTGACTACTGCTATGATACTTTAAAAGCAAGGTCTTTAGCACCAGTCATGATAATATAAATCAAGACGGAAAACCAGGAGACAACTAAACCACGGAAAACACAAACGCCCCAAGGAAACATACCGGTCAATGGCAATGTCTGCTAAGTTCCACACATACGTTAAAATCATCAGCAGACCTACTGGGAGTTGAACCCAGATTGTCATTGTGGGTTCAAGTAGCCTGACCATTCTACTACCCTGATTCCTCATAGCCAAGTGTAAAAAACAAGCGAGATAGCCAAATTATTATTTTTTTTGGCTGAACAGTTTTTCTGACCTGTGTTCTAGAGTCTCCTAACAATAAATAAATGCTCAAACAAAATTGTATTAAAATAGAAATGAGGTGCCGGTCAATAAAAACAAGGTCTAGAAGAGGCTCAGCCAGAGGGCTCCACACTTTTTTTCAGACCCCACTGACTTTCAGAACTTGCAGAAATCCTTGTAACAAAAAAAAAACTGACATATTGTAGTAGATTTTTAAAAAGGCGGTAAACTTAAAAAAATTTACTAATAAATATTTTTCATTCTTTACTACATGTTATAACACAATATAATAGAACTGATGGAAAATTTATGTCCCTGAGCCTGGATAAATAAAGGACTGGTCATTCTCAACATATTGCGCAACCACTGTACTGCAGGTTGGAATTATGTCTCCCAACATCAACATTATAATGGGCTTCTACTGCATCACAGCTATTCGCACGCCTGACTAAGCTATATGAGGCATTACGGCACTGCGACGCATACTCTGGAAACCCAGGTGTTAAGATACCTGAATCATAGCTAGCGTACGTCAGGTTCCTGGCTCATCATTCCCTACAACAGCACTTCACATGAGCCACCACGACTGCTATCAATGCCTTCCAGCTCTTCGATCAGAAGAGAGCCTGAATTACTAGCAACGAGGTGAAACAGCTGCTGCATTCTTCGCATGTGGTTCAGAAAATACCAACACAGTAAATTGTAAAACTTCACACCAAAAGGGATTATAGCTATACTGTTCCATGCCAGCTAGTTTACATCAAAAATTACGAGGTACGAGGTCACTAACACCAAAGCCCCATAAACCTTCATGAAGTAAGGCTATAATTAGACTCTCTCTCTCCACACAAACACACACAAACAAACACACACACAAACACACACACACAAACAAACACACACACACACACACACACACACAAACAAACACACACACACACAAACACACACACACAAACACACACACACAAACACACACACACAAACACACACACACAAACACACACACAAACACACACACACACAAACACACACACACAAACACACACACAAACACAAACACACAAACACAAACAAACACACACAAACACACACAAACACACAAACACACACAAACACACACACACCCGCGCACGCGTGATAGAAAATTTAATGTACAATTACATGTAGTTACAAAAATTACTCTTCATCTTGATTATTTAACACAATATGTAATGTCAAGTGTAAATGTAAAAAAAACCTTTGTTCTATAGATAAGAAAGCACTACCTTGCAATATGCCAAATCATATATTTTTATTTCAATTTTTAAAAATAATTATTATAACACAATACACAACTCGGTTATTACATTCAACAAAAATATGAGTCCATGGAAATTTTATATCAAGTAGACTTTCCTGTAAGTCTCAAGATTTACCACTTACTCCAGCACACAGCTTGTTGAATGCTGTGGACAGCTTCGTATAGTAGCCCTCCTCGGTCGCCTCACCATAAGCCCCTTGCGTGTTCCGACACGTGACGAAGAAATGCAACATCGGGGTCGTAACCACACCGTAGTCTGTGGGCATGCCAGACAGAGCTTGGACACCTGCTATGGCAGCGCGAGCCAGGCTCGGACTGCTTGGCCTACACAACATCAGGAAACACTTCACTCAGTGAACAGCCACAATGGTGTAATTTGTCTCAGCTACGAAGGCAGTTCCTGACAGTTCTGGGTTTAAGAGGAGACATGGTACACAATTCAGCACTAAAAGCATCACTTTAAGAGTGTACATTCTTGAAGACAATTCGCAAGAATCACAGTAATCCTAGGCAATAGTTGGTGCCAAATTTCTAAGCAAAATTTTTTCTCGAGTAATGTATTTTTTAATAACAATCTCTGATGCAGAACTCTCGTAAAATTGAACTGTGACGTAACAAACTCATCATTGTAGGTAAATAATTACTCGTATAGTTGGCAAGTATTATAGAGGATTCCTGTTTTATAGTTTTTATCCACACTGACTTTCAAAAAGGAGTAGATTGCAAATATTTTCTGTGTTTATTTCACCACACACTCAACAGTGAGGTCTTGAATGAGGGTCAGTAGAAATGAAGTAAGGGCAGCAGTGAAATCAAAGGGCTATGGAAACAGTAGTACCCAGAAAAAAACACCTTCTGTGTTTCCCACACATGAAACGCAAGAGTAACTCCATTCGGAATAACAGCTAATCACAGCTGTAGCATGCAATGGTCTGTCCACTACACCAGTATGGTCCCGTTGAAAATTCTGATGGCTACTCATACAACTGCCGATGTCAAACGTAAAATATAAATTTTGAGGCATGAATGTACGTACATATAAATCCTTGCAGTTAATGTCTGAAAACATTGTTCTTTCTCTGGTAAATATAAACAGTTGAATCAACAACCAAACAAAATAGCAAGGTTGTAACAGCCAAGATGGAAAGGTTACTTTACTGAGCCAATCAACAACACTGGTGCTACTTTTTTTTTACAAATTTCAAGCTGCAGCCTTCATAGCGAAAACTAAGTACATTTACATCCTCTGTGCACGATGCCAACACTGCTGTACAAGCCGCCATTAGAAATATAAAAATCTACTGTCAAAATCTATCCTTCGTAGTTGAGAAGAACTTTACTGAGTGCTGTTATCTCACATTTCCTACCTTACCTTGTGTCTTGGCCGATAAACACACTGCCTGTATGGGACATGACTATGTTCTCAGACTCAGCTATACCATCGAGAACTGCCTCAAGGTCATCATCACTGAAAATAAATAATACTGTTTTGGTCAAGCATCATAAAAAAGCAGTTAATGCACAATTATAGCACTATGATGTTAAGTACAGCAGAATTTCAATAATCCATAGCTCTTTAATTTTAATATTCGTATAATCCAAATTAATGTGGGAGGAAAAATAATTTGAAATAATAAAACTACTAACAAAACATAATTTTAATTTATTTGGCATTGTTAACAATTCAGTAACGAAATACTAAAATTTCTAGAAAATGTTTATTATAATTTATGATACTATGTACATAAAATTGTCGGGCCTCCTCATGAAGCCGGTAGTACACTTGAACATTTGAGAGGCTGAGATTCATACTGGTGTATCACAATTATTAAGTAGTGTTGTTTTTATTAATATTATTCACAGCTTCCAAAAATAATATTCTGTAACAAATATTTCACTCTTAACGGAATTTCTGCATTTCATTTGAGGAAACTATCTGAACTGACTTACATCACTATAAATCTAAGTCCCTCATTTGTCAGTTCAATACATTTTACCACACACTTTCAATTTTCTGTACATTACTGCCTTGTCAATTAATGATTTCTGTAATCACAAAAACAGGTCATCATGAACAGTCCTTGGTCCGAATTAGTTCGATTTAGCGGGGCTCTACTGAATTTATTTGTACACTTAAAAATAAGAAATTTCTATATGTGTATTTTAAAGCATTAACCTGCTGCCACTTTATTTAGTGTTTCAAATGAAACTGGTAGTGTATTTGATTTCACAGAAATTTTAAAACTGAATAGATAATTTTTAGAAATAAAATATTAAGTACCTTCAACACAGCACATGTTTTGAAAAGTACAATATGCACACAAACTAAAGGTATCCTTTTTTGTGACTTAATTTTCATTGCATGTAGAACTACTAATGTAGGATAAATTCTCAATACTTATATGCCACTTTGGTATCGTCACACAGTTGACCTAGACGAAGTGACGCCAACTGAGACACACCTTTCTACCATTATTATTA
This sequence comes from Medauroidea extradentata, assembly GCA_003012365.1. NCBI lineage: Eukaryota > Metazoa > Arthropoda > Insecta > Phasmatodea > Phasmatidae > Medauroidea > Medauroidea extradentata. Next base: position 45,064 of record PNEQ01002805.1, on the reverse strand, counting down.
AGTCTGTATTTCATTTTATGTAATTTAATTTTTGATGTTGCACTGTTCTGAATAAGTTTAATTACGTTAGAAGTATTTTCTTTTGTTTTTGATGAGTTCGTCAACCCGGGGGTCCTATAATATAAGTAACTGATCAACCGCTCATACCAAAATTTGAGACTAGTCGTGAGTAATCTTCAATGCTTATTATGGACATACTTAAACTGAATTGATATTTTCAAGTTCAGTTCCACAGATTTTTACTTAATTTAATTTTGAACTTAATTTGACAGCCTGAAGACTAGTTAGACTGATGGCCTTCCTAATTAATACAGTATCTGAGTAATTTTCGAATTCACACAATGATTTTAATTGAAATAATTTTCTTAAATCTTAAATATTGTGGGGATGTGCAAGTGAGGAGTTATTTATTTGATCCAATTTAGTCAGTCAGAATTTAATCGTTCTTACTAGCTAATTCAGCATCATTTCTTCTTGGGTTTCAATTTCAATTCAATTGCTTGACAATTTTTACCTTATTTATTTGTGTGTATAATTTTTTGCTTTTTAACACTGTCTTATGTCTTCAGTAATTTATGTCATTATCTGGATCTACTTCAAACCAATATTGTCTGGCTCAACTGAAACGAACACTTACACAGTATCAAGTCGATACATGCATGATGATGTACTGCAAGTGTATTACAGTGATAACACCACACAGTATTATTCCAGCACCAATAGCTTGATAACACAATACTTAAACTGGCGCCCATCAAAGTGACACAAAAACTATGTCACTTTTCCCACACAGTCAACTGATTGTTCCAATAAGCCAGGTCAGCCCAAATGTTTTTGATAGCAATTAATCGTACCACTTCAGTGTTCTATTGTAGGCCGGTGGTGTCTTGTGATACTTGGCACAGAAAGCTCTTTCCATGTGCGCAACTGGCTGGAAATACAAATTTTACCACACAAAATTCTCGGTTCACCATAATTACATTTACAACAGTTTCCACAACCCACCAGCACCACGTAGGTACAAAAATTTTTTGAGAATTTCTCTTTCACATTGTATTGCATTTGTTACCTGTTTCTTTACCATTTATGTGTACTATATACTATCATTTTTTTACAGACTTTAAAACTATCCAAAGCATTTGGTGCTAGCAAACTTGACCTGAACATTATGATAGTCATCAACCATTACTGAAATAATAATTACACACTTTGAATTTTACAAAAAGAACATAAAAAAAAAAAACAGCAACCAGAAGATGAAGTATTATATTTTACACATGAAAACAAACACATTTATTGGGCTGAGTTTAAATAAAATACCAGAAACAAATTTGGCCAGTATCCTAAGAGACAACCTAACTGTCCTGTTTATTCAGTAACACTTTCCTGCTACAGTAACGGGACAACAGAAGGAAGTAAACACACCTGGCATTAGCAAGCTTCGAAGCAATGGTTTCCCACTTTGCTTCCAACATTTCACCATGAGGATCAATAAGCTTGACTCCATTGTCAGGTTCGGGATTGTGGGATGCAGTAATCATAAGGCCAATTGTAGCTGTGACCAAAAAATTTGAAGCATTAGAAAAGCAGCTGCAAAGAAAATATGTTATGTGATGAAACACCAGACAAGTTGGAAACAGCATATATTACCAACTATATTCACTGAATGATATTACCAATACAAATAAAACACATGCAACTTATTTCCAACATTATTCAAACTATCTTTTCAAAATATTTATAGCCTTAATTAAGTACATTAAGTTCGACTTTCAATGCAAATTTCCTTCATTTGAGAAACAAAAAAACTGCAAATTTTAAAAACAGGAAATTTTAAAAACAGGAGTCTTTAATTTTTTCAAAACGATATAATCCAATAAAAGTACTCATTTTAAAAAAGTGAAATTCTCTATTAACTTAAAGCGTACACTTACTTAAGGAACTTCAATAATTTGTTATGCCCCCTCCCCTTGAGGGTAAAATCCTGGGGATGTGACCCCACAACATGACAACGTTGGTGCCTGTGCTATATTAAGAGTGTAGTTCTTAAATATGCCTTGACAAGGTATTGTAATATAGTTAAATTGAGATACTCTGCACAACATAGCTTGTTTGATTTTCACACAACCACTCTCGAGACCATACGAGGCTTCCGCGTTGTTTCTTTCCAAAAGTGAATTACATGGTTATGAAAAGGTAATAAATGACGATGTAATATATTATTAAGTCCAGGCATGGTTCACATAACTGTCATGCTCATGCTGAAAATTACGCCCGCTTGTCCACCGACTGTGTAAAACAAATTAATATAATAATTAAAACTAAACATTGGCCTGCCGCCAGGTACCATGCTACGGCGCGGCTTACGCGCCAGGTCCGCTAACTCTTCACCTTTCAGCCCACAAAATTAATAAATTGTTCTTAATTTTTACAATAGGCTATCTCTAATGTAGACGACCTTTACTGAAGCAAAGAAGATGTAAACTTACACATGCAAAATTTAAGTTGTGAATGATACATTACCATTTTTATGTTTAGCTCTGAGAACAGCCAATAAACCCATTCGGTAGATAATGTAATCCAGCGTTTCTGCTCTGGAAGAAAAAAAATAATATTATTGAAAACTGAACATTTAAAACTCGCAGGCTAAATTCTGTAACTAAGGTTGTCCTCTATAACAAATCTAAGTCATGAGCCACTCACAATAAAGTTATAATTCGCTCAATACGTATTTTTTGCCATCTTCCATCATAACTGAAGTAACTGTTTTCATTTATGGCAATTCTTTTCATATTAATTTGAAATATTCTTTAGAGGAACACTTCTTTTTGTACAATAACTTAATTTTAAAATTATACTAAAAATATTTATAATGTATGTGATATACACATGAATGCATTAACTGTAACCATATTGTATTAATGTTATTGTATATGTATAAACTTAATTACTTGTGACATGTAATATGTAAAATGACCAACATATTATGAAGTAGCTACTGTAATATTTACAGGGCTTGATAGGCTGAAAATGGAAATCAAATCAAACGGATTGTCGAGGGCTAGACAACGTCACTTGAACAGCACGCAGCGAGTTTCCAGCCTTCCACTGCCATGCACAGGTAGCACACGGAAAGAGTGCGATGCCCTGTGCACTGTAAGTAAGGTACACGAGGTGACTCCCCGGAGTGGCTGAACAATCTTCCTCTACACCTCTTCACCCAAAGCTCCTGAAGGTACATAAAGACAGGAAACCAGAGCTGCTTTCTCCCCAGTCTATATAACATTGCTAGAGCTGGAAGTTAAGGCGCCCACCTGGTGGCCGAGTGTTTGTGTGAAAGAGACACAGCGCCAAGGGCGACGTTGACCGGCTCATCTGGTGCTGTATCGCCTTTAACACAAGACACTGAAACTGTGTGCAGTGGTATCGTAGGACACTCACCTGACTGACACTTTCAGTGGTGACGCCATCTTTAAGCAAAGTGCAATACACCTCTCTATTTTAGTTTCACACGTATCTCGTGAGTAGTTGTTTAGTTATGATTGATTGAAAAAGCAGTTTTTAGCCATTTTGAGAGGCTCCAAAATGGTCTTTCTAAGTAACATGATATTTTGAAACTACTATTCCGATGTCGTTTGAAATGTTTGCTCTTTTCGTAAATGCACACATTAGAAACACATTTAGTAGTTTCTTAGATAAAAGTGTTCTGCTAGCATGCTGCAAAGCTGGTTACAAGACAGGCAGGCGGGTGCCTTAAGTAAGAAAAACTAATACACAGAAAAAAACTATGACTTACTACATGAAGTAAATTCAAGATGTATAAAATAATATAATTAATTGCAGACAATAACGACAAACTACAAACAAGTAGGATTTATCCTACATCAGCAGATAGCTCAGTTCAGGAAGAACTTTTTTCCAGGGGAGCATTCGGCCAGAGATGTGAATATAGAGAGTTGTCCAGGGCCAGATTATCACAATAAATAGGTACAGCACAAAAGTTGCATCTGTATTGTATCTGGTTGCGCTGCAGTGGAACTAAATACGCACACACAGAAGTGCAATAACTCATGTGATGATACAAATGGTTGTAAATATGCACGTATTGAATGCTTCAGCACAAGTCTATTTGCTGTGTACATGCAAGCGTAATTGAAAAAAAAAATGTGTGGGTGTAGTTATTTACAATATTGCTAGAGGTGCAAGTGAAGACATGTTTTACTTGCTTTGCGCCTGCACTGCTCTGGTGCAAATAGCAGGTAGTGATATTTAATCGTGGCCTTTGGACCGCGTTTACTGTGGACTGGTTTACAATAGAATTTTCCTTTCTTACACTTTGCATCGATTATCTATCATACATCTCGGGAAGGTCCCAGGTCATTTCCTCAGAGTTGAATATTCAGGGCATTTCATAGTGAGGCGCCAAGAGTATAATTAGCCCTCATCTTTATTTTGTGTGAGTGCGAGTTAAACGAACCTTCGACTCGCCTCTTTGCGGCACCGCCCATCCAGGGCACAAGTCATAGTCTGTACTGGCATCTTCCAACAGGCAGCGTAGGTCTCTCACCCTGAGACTTGCTACTATGTGACGTGCCAGCTCGTTGGCCTGGATGTTGATCCATGCTATGATGTGATTCACCTGCCTTAACTGGGCCTGGGGCAATTGAAATGAAATATTATGTTTCCCATCCATGGCAGCCATGACTAAATAAATGTCCTTGTGATAAATTCAAAATAGTGAATATCCATATGGAAATGCATAGTTGACACAAACAAAAAATAAAAACTCCGTACAAGTGTCCCAAGTCATCCCAGTTTATGTTACATGCAATGACACTTGATGCATCGAGGCTTGTACATAACACTACGCCTGGAGCAGTTATCATTTGACGTGAGACGAATTTCTAGGTGTATTCTTCAAAACCTCATCCAGAGTCTACATTTCCAGCACTTTTACGTATCAGGCACCAACCAAAGAGGGCAGAGTCAAGGACCGTAACCACAGATTCTGACAAGAAATTTTGAACCCTAAAGAACATTCCCAGGAAAATGAGTCGATTCGCTGAAGAGCTTTTACAAGGCTACAACCCGGCGCAGAAAATCAGAGGGCTGACTTAATGTGTTAAGGGCGTTCAAGTGGGGAAAAATTCATAATTTTATATTTGTATAAAATAGTGTTAGTTTTGTAGACATTACTTAAGAGTACATTAACATATAACGGAAAAAAATTAGCTCATCTAGTTTTCCCGTAATGTCACTTCAAAGTCAAAATTTGCATATTTTTACTTCATACAAAACTTGAAAACCAGTAAATATAATG
>PNEQ01002805.1:25941-38744 GCA_003012365.1 Medauroidea extradentata | reverse complement strand
AATGCTACAGGCCATAGACAGTAACGCGTAGTTTTGATATGATTTTTTTCATTTCATTATGTTAACTGGTTTTCAAGTTTTGTATGAAGTAAAAATACGCAAATTTTGACTTTGAAGTGCCATTACGGGAAAACTAGATGAGCTAATTTTTTTCCGTTAGAGGTATATATACTCTCAAGTAATGTGTACAAAACTAACAATATTTCATACAAATATAAAATTATGTTTTTTCCCCACTTGAACAACCTTAACAAACTATATTCACTATAGAATAATACATTTTTTTTTGGAATTAATTTATTAATGAGAACTGATTTTTGGGTCATTAAATAAATGGATGACAAAGTAGGCCACATATGAATAACTAACACTAAACATTGATCTGCTGCCAGGTGGTGAGGACTCTCTAAAGTTAACGCTTTAAACACATCCTTAACTTTCCAACCCCTCTCGCAGTCACCAAATTCTTCCGCACTCAGGGTTGCTACAGAATTTCTAGTTTTCCAGACAAAAATTATGAATTTCCAGTCTTTTTCGTGGAAATAAAAATCAAGATAATTTAACTTAAAACATTCAAATAAACTAAATTTGCACGACTGTTTTAAAAAACTTTTTATAAATGTACAACAGACAGTTACTTGTGTATGATACAATCAGTTACCACAATCGAGAGAACTGCAATAAGTTATAATTAACAGTTTCTTACAGTGAATGGTTGTGCAATTGTCCACAAGTCAATCGCTAAGCCTGCAGCTGTGAAGACGCAACTCCAGCCCAGAAGTCAAGCTAGTCGAATAAACAACGACCGCACAAGCCTACAAACTCCTGTTGCTAAGCCCGACGTTTGTTCTACAATTCTGAATTTCCAGTCACCAGATTTTTCCATTATTTTCAGACCTGTAGCAACCCAGGCAATAACATTACACTCCCACACACTCTCCTAACAAGCATATACTGCCTACCACACAGTTTCCTCCTCTCTTTGCCCTTTCCACTTACTCTTCACCTAACCCACTGCCCTTGTTTCTACCTTCTGTAACTCTTGCGCCTCTACTTCCATGTGAAAATGAACAAAAACAACTAGGCCTATGTGTTTGCCACCTTCCGGCAGGGTCACATTGTGTATGAGAGAAGGTCAAGGTGAAGGTTGAGCTGGCTGCTCGACTAGCGAGACAGTCCTGTCACCCATCCAACTTGCTCCACTTTCACGTACCGTATTCTGCTGCAGCATATTCTAACATTGACAGTACCATTGTACAACATACCTTTGTGACAACTCTCCCTACCTGTATGTTATCATCTAAAGTCATCCTACAGCCCCACTACTGTGTACTTAGCATATGCTCTGCTGTCTATATCTCATGCCAAACCCATCTACGTATATTTCTGCTCGACACACTCTTGCTTGTTTTATTCACATTTATCCGGCTAAACTTATTTTCCCAAAAATTCCCAAACCCATAAGTTATCATTCACCATGATGGCAAACAAGAAGGAACAAGCATACTTCCCGGTGGCACCACTGAAAAACTGGATATTAAATCTGAGATTAACATTTAACATACACATAGGCCCAACGGACTCAAGATTAAAATTGCGACCGCAATAAATTTCGTCAGTAAGCGCACCAGGCTTTTTCGTTGGTACCCAAACCAGATTTAACAAACTAAACACTTACTTCTCTCGGAAGCCAGCAGTACCGTACAAGACATCTTTATTTACTTTTCTTGCAAACGCCTTACGTCCGACTTCCGCTGCTTCGCGAAAATGACCAGTTATCCCCATAACTTCTGCAATATTGTTGCCCGCTGACTGACATGCGTGGCAGGACCAGGGAACAAACAACCATGCAAACAACCTAACCTACATTTCAAACCTGTTTGTTTAAATTTTTTCATTTCAGCGAATGTACCGCTGCGATTATAGCTAACTAATTTTAGAACTCATGTTTATTTTCTTTGGTGGTTACTCAGTTTTTTACGTTTTTAAACGTAAAAAAAAAATTACAATATATTGTTAAAAATAACACTTAGAGCATTTTATAAAGAAATAGAAACGTTTCTTGCCATAACGCTCCTTCAAAAGTTTCGTAACATTTTAGGGATATTTTTCTGGGGCAAAATGATGGAGAGAAATTTCTTTACGCAGAAAAAAATACACACCAAAAATGGTGATTCCGATGGTGTCAATTTTGGGGATCCCCTAATCTGATTTAGGTTGCTGCATGTAGAAATGAGCAACGTATGGGATATATTACAGAGAGAAGTGAAGTAGCTGTTTATCAATAAATTGTTGGTAGTAAGATCCAGACGGCTTTATTTTCACTGTAAGTAGTTTGACTGTCATTGTATATTTGTATTTCAGAATTAGGAATAATGCGTCACAAAACAAGGTTTATATGGCATCCTTTTATGCTTAAGTGATTTTATGACTTGTTTTAAACGGAATAATGTCGATCTAGTGCTTATTACAAAAATTGTGTCAATACCTAGTGTGTGAACCTGTTTAAGGCAGTGGGCAGTCACAGTGGCGGATTTAAGCGGTTATCTTAAGCGTGGAAAGAAAAAAAGGAGGGTGTGAGATACGGATCCAACTCTTGGTTCTTGGCCCGGGGGGAGCGAGTGTATTCCTTTAGACGAAGTTAATACCCCAAACCAATAGGGGTGTTTGGAGGGTGGGCCCTGCCCCCCCCCCCTCCGGAAACATTTGGATTTTTAGTTAAACATTGTGTTATTTCAGTAGTTTGCAAACAAAAAATTTGAAAATAGGCTACGACTTTAGTAAATGGTAATATTATTTACAATAAATTACGCTTTAAGAGCCCTATACAACTGGCACGTCAACATTGTTGCAGAGTGTTAGGAGTAATTTTTTTCTAAAGAAAATGTGTAGCAGGATCACCACTTAAAATTCCATAGGAAAACGCCAAAGACCCAAACACTGCATGCCCTTTTCGCGCTGAAAGGCGGTGCTGTAAAGGGTTCTTAATGGTAAAAACCTTTGTGCTGATACAAAAAATAAGTATATTTTTAAGATTCTGCTTTGAGAAGTCTTCATGACTGTGTTAGCTCTTGAAACACATAATTTAATTTAATGAATAAACACAGTTGCACTAAACATTTTGGAATATGGAAACTAAAATTTATGTTAAATATTACAGAAACACTGCATTCAGTGATGCAGTTCTCACATATCACATCCAAAAATACGACCAAGAAGACCTAACAAAAGTTAGGCACGACCTGTTATATTTGGGAATATATTTGGTTACGCTGGTCGACTGACTTTAGGGGATCTCCCAGTTCCCCCACCTCTTAATTCCAGTGCTGCGACTTACGTTATCATGTTACCTACGGTACCCATTATAACTGCTGAAGACTTAGCTGTTAAGCACTGACCAAAATTTCTTCACGGACTCAAAAGCTTCATGTTACTGGAACACACACCCAATGCAAACCAACAGACTTATTGACGCGAAATAATTTTTACTGAAATTATATATCTATGCAAACATGAAGAAAAAATTTCTAAATGTCTAGCAAAAATAATTATTTTCTAATATGTGTTTTTATAACTGTAGTAATACACAGCTTGTGTAATTCATTTAGTTTCGGTGTCAATTATTTTACAGCAATAATTCATTTGATTTTCATTAGGATATGTTCCTGTAACATGTAAGTTTGGACTCGCGCAGTTGCGAATACTGTGTATTATATTAGTGTACGGTGTATATGAGGGTTGATTATTTTTGTTAATTATTTTTTTCAATCTTCGATGGGCTTTAAAAAAAATGGGAATGAAATACAAAATGCCTCTACTGTCAGACAGTATGTAGATCTTATAGCTATTTTTCAACATGCCACGCAGATTGAGAAAGTTGTATCGATATACTAATTTTCCAGTATCTTCTGCAACGGAAGTTGCCGCCTGCAGATTATACTAGGTTGGTAGAGTGTCCGGCATTTCGCCATTGCTGTTGAAGCGTTGTCTTCCCAGACACTTTTTTAATGTCTGGAGGGGGCCGCGGTGGCCGAGGGGGTCAGACTTCCCGCCTCCCACCAAGGCAATCCGGGTTCGTTTCCTGGCGGGGTAAGTCCCCGGATTTTCGCATGTGGGAATCGTGCCAGATGATGCCGCTGGCCGGCTGGTTTTCTCGGGGATCTCCCGTTTCCCCCGTCCCTTTATTCCCGGCGCCGCACCATACAGGTCATCCCTCACCAGTGCTAAAAACCTCGATGTTAAGCGCTGACCAAACTGTCTCTTAATACCTGGAAAAAATAGAAATCACATTGTGATGAGGTGGTTTGGCCACTGAATGTGGCTGTGAGGAAAGAGATAAACAATGGTGCTGTTTCATGACTTGCTTGCTATCGCTTCATGGGTATCCCGCGAAGAACCGAAACTGCAGTCACAACAATTGATGCACTTTGTACATGTACCATGCCCAAAATGTTAAAAGGAACAAGGTTCATTATGCAGGCTGCAACTTTTTTTGCAGTGGGTATTAGAAAGCTGCACCGGTACAAGTGTCTGTGTGGTGATTATGTTGGAAAGTAGCTTAAAGATGTATGTGTCTTTTGACAGTGCAAGCACCAAGCATTTTGCAGTTCATTCCCATTTTTATTTTACAGTCCGTCAGAGGTTAAAAAAAAAAACTCTATTATACAAAGACATGTATGAATAAGTCCATGCGTGTACATGGTTGAGTTATTTTCAAATATTCATTTGTATAGATGTAACGTTTTTTTGTGCATATATATTTCGAACCATGTAAATCACCAAAAAAACACTACAGGCCCCCTTTGCCCACCTTCCTCTTATATCTGCCACTGGTTGAAGGCAGTGTCTGAAATAAACAGTGTTCACATTCTCACTACACACTCGCACTCACACTCACTCATTACACGAATTAAGAGGTTCACACTTGGGTGCACTGCAACCTAGCATAATAAGAGAAAAGCAGATAGGTTGTTTTGAGTATGCTGTCACATTTGCAATGCTTAAAAAACATATTTCCATAAATCCATACATCTAAAATAATTTTTACTTGCATGAGAAGGTAGCCATCTCCTGGACACTTTCTTCTCAAAAAAGTTTTTATTTTAAGATAATTTATATCAGTTTTCCTCTCGATATTGACTGAAAACAAGTTAGTTTACCGCATAGTGGGGGAGAGGGTGCCTTTTACTCTCCCTTCTGCACACTTCCCTCGAATTTGGGACAGTAGAGGATGATGTCAAGAGGGTGCAAGAATGTGCTGTCTGAGCTGTTTTGACACACAGCCTAAACATAGGTATGTTGTAACACTGCTAGGTATTGTTTACTGTGATGACAAATGACGGGTGGGTGGCGAAATAAGATTGTCTACTGGTGACTGTGTGCGAGGTAGGTGGAGGGAACAAGTTGCAGGATGTCCTTGGTAAGATATTATTGAGGACTGAAGAGAACGAAATGAATATAAATGTGAGAAGGTAAGATTGTAACGTTTATGAGGGAGAGTTAGGAGTATGGAAGTATACTCATGAGAAAGGCAGGAGATAGAGGAAGTGTCAGATTACAAGTAGGCTACCTAACTTGTGTCTAAGTACTGGACCAGTGGTGTGACTTTGGCTATGTTCGTGAGTATTTGGCAAGCATTCTGTAGCCCCCCCCCCCCCCCCCCATCCCAATTATTCCACTGCTTACAACAACCATGCTGAAGCTCAGTTCTTTATCCTAGACGTGGACTCGGTACCTGGATACAATTCTCACACTTCTCCACCCTCTTCCTATCATCATGCAGATGTTAATTTCTTTTATTATCCCAGTGCGCTACATGCTGAACAAAATAGTATGCAGTGTTAATGCGTTCGTCTTCCAAACAGGGGTGGAGATATATATATATATATATAAATTTTTTTTTTCTCCCACTGTCAAATTGTGGTGGCATGGATCTGATGTTCCGATTTAAAATGTGGGAAAAGGTTGCATTGCTATTGTGTTCCATGAAAGTACATATTGTCAAAATCACAAGCACTGCTGCAAGAACCTAATTTAAACTTACTGAAAATATTGTCTTAAGCATATAAGTGAAATTTTTGGATTAGGGATTCACGGCCCTTGTCACCCCACAACCCCCCTTCTCCTCCACCTGGTTTTGCCCTTGTTTCCAAATGGTGGAAGCTTAAAAGATTCTGTGCTGGTTGTAATATATGTGTGTCAGTTTTATGTGTCATGTTTGCCAGACCCTCATTTGCTTAACAAGGTAAACCAAAGTGAATAATTAAAAATGCAACCATTGCAATAAGAATTTTTTTTTTCAGTAAAGGAAATTTAAACCATTATAGATAATTCGGGATAAAGTGAGCACTAATAATATAAACTTTGAAAAATATCACTAGCCGTTACTGTATATAGTTCAACATTAACTGTAGTTGCCTTACTGCTTGTATGGTTGGCAGCGAAACAATGCAATATAGTTCCATGTATTTTCCTGTTTAAATTCAACAATACTAAAAGAATATCAACCGAAATTGACATATTGTATTCTATATAATTAATAAACTTTTTTTATCATACTGTATCAATTCATACTGACTACACAATTTACCTTTCACGCGCAGACATCAAGTGTCGTGTCCAGAGAGGTTAGACAGTCCCCTCCGTTAGCCGTTACGCGCGGAAAGATACGAATTGGCTGAAAATAGAACTTTAGCAGGGCTTTCTTGAGTGCTCACTTTATTCCGAACCAGCTATAATTAACCAGCACTCCCAATGATGTTCGGTTTGAGTGTGTTGTTTGTAGATTTACTTGTAACACAAAACAATTTCTACAAAGAAATGTTCAGAGAAAACATCCAAAACCCAGGAACATCTCGAGAAGAGGTGTGCATAAAGTGTCCTTTCTGTAACGAAACGCTGTCTTCAGAAACAGATATAGGTTTAGTGGAACGTTAGGTTTCACAGTAAGACACATGATACAGAGTGAAACACTAGATTTTCCTAACAAGGAATAATTTATAACTGGAAGTGGAAAACTGGGAAGGAACAGGTATGCGAGTTTATAATTTCCCGTTCTATAACCACCCTTTTAATCAAACTGTTGTTATGGAATGTTATACCCCTGCCACAGCGATGGCAATGTTAGATCCCAAGATCGACACACTTAACTGCTGGTAGCAACGAAATAAATTACCACTGTCCGCCATATTCAAATTAGTATTTCACCCACAGAGACATATTACAGTTCATTATTATAAGACTTATGTAGACCACACAGCAGACTTAGGTCGTATGAGATTAACACGGATAGAAAAAAATTATATTGCTCGTCAGCTTGCAATGAAAGTTCCCTTGACAAAATATTGGATTGCGTAAGATATTTTATGGTTAAAAAATATATAGATCACTTAGATTTGCTTTCCAAAAAAGATTGTAACAATGAGCAGCAGTACAATTTGAAGTCAAAATCTATTAGGCACAAATATGATGCTATCAACTTAGAAGTGTGGGCTCAAGAAATGAAAGAATCGGGAGAGATAATTCTTTCTTACATACCTCAAGGTGTTATTCTAAATACTCATCCACAGTTTCGTACTAAAGATTTTTTACGTGTAAATATGAATGAAGCCATGAAAAACATGCTGAAAAGCTACAGTAAAAATTACATTCGCTTTGACATCACACGTGATCTTAACAAACAACTTCGAACTAACTACTCTACTTGTCTTAGATGATCTTAAGGGGTATGGAAAGATAAGATATCGAGCAAACATCAGGAATACTTGATCGTCGATAAAATCTGAACTAGGTACTCATCATTATTCAAAGCAATTTTTGCAGAGGAGATATTTATTAACAGGCGTCTATTTATGCATTACTAGACAGTTGTACGCACGTGAATAATAACCAGATTCAGATTTTAAGAAATTTCTTAACCTGTCCAAAGGTTTGCTTTGCTGTCAGCCGTCTGCCTGTCTGCCGCATTAACAAAATTTAAATTTCAAATTTTAAAATAAATTAAACAAATAGGCTTATATTCATGCTGGAATTCAGAACTATGTATCGCTATAGACATCTGTTTTCGGTGAAACTATTTTCATGATTTCGTCGATTGTAAACCTTCCTCGCAAAAAAAAAAATATATATATATATATTTTTTTTTAAATTATTTTATGTATAATTAGACACCAGCGTGTATTTGAAGGTATAATGAAAAGCGGTCATTGTAGCTACACAAAAGTTAGAAACATTTTAATGCCGATCAGTAAAGAAGTAAAAAATAATAATGATATTGTTATTCAAATATGGGGACATTAAATGTCACTTCAATTAATGAAGTGTTATGTTTAATTAGTTACAGAAATATTAATATTATTGTTTTTTTTATATATATATAAATATAAATAAATATATATATATATATATAGAGAGAGAGAGAAGGTTGCTATTGTATGTTGTAATGCAGTGTGCATGTGGATGAATCATACATAGCTGCTGAAGTTTGGTGATGCAATGCAGATAAACTTTGTCATGAAGATTACATAAGATGTGTTGTTAGGTTTCATGACTCATCTGTTGTTGCATATCTCAGATAGTTTGTTTATCAGTCAATCCATTAGCAGGAGGTGGACATACTGTAGGGCGATAGTGAACACATTTTTCCAACAGCTTAGTGAAAATGTAACTTGATAAAGTAAAAAAAAAATAATTAGTTGTAATTATTACTGCAGACTGTGTTTGTTTTTAAACATTAAGTTACTTTAATATGAGCTGTTCAATAATTTTATGGACAAAAAATATCTTAAGTGTTTTTATATATTAAAAGTTCAGTTGGTTATATAGACGTGTGTGTCCCACTGTTTGTAGATGGTAGTGGTAAGTGGGCTTTGTCTTGTCGACAGCGAGGTATTTACAGACGGCGACACACAGCTTGTTACAATGACAGCAGCTGGGAGAGGAGTCGGCCATAGCCTTTGTTAAGGGACCATCCCAGCATTCGCCTGAAGCGATTTCGGGAAACCATGGAAAACTGAAATCAGGATAGCCGGAGCTGGGATAGAATCCGAGTCCTGCTGAATATGAGTTTATAGAGTGGCCTTCCTGAAACGTTTTCTGCATGTTATATTAGATGTTGTGGCTTATGTTGTGGATGAGTGTTTTTTTTTTTTTTTTTCTGTCCTCAGTAGTGTACTTAATTTTCTTGTTAGGGTATATTTTGTGTCAAATTGTGTATTAATTTTAAATATAGTTTCTTGTGGTTATAGCGAGATGCTACTGTCGTTAAAGGTTTGAAATGTGATGTGAACGTTAATGAATTCCGTTACCATATCTCGAGTTATTCATAAATGCCAGTTTTTTGGCTTTCTTGTACTATGTCTTGAATATTTATTTTGTAAATTTATAATGTTGCATTATTTCACAGAGCAAAGTTGTTTTTAATTTTGCTAGTTTGTGAAGTTTGCTAAGGTAAAAATTCACAATTCCCAACTAAGTCCCAAAATAAAATAAAGTTCCTATATAACTTTCAATTCAAAATGCACTTTAAAAACATAAGCTTCAAAAGAGATTATTAATTACACAGGATAACGTTACAAACATTAATAATGAGGGAAGAAGAAAAGCCACGTGTTGGCCATTCTTTGGTTGTAAACAAGAAATTTCGATGATCTGTCTTGCAATAGTTTCAAACTATTATGTACATGTGCTGTTTGCATTTTCCTGGAAATTTGGAATTTAGAAATGTTATTTTAGTTAGTCACATCAAGCGTGAACCAACCAATATGAGTCTTTGTTCACTGTAACTTGCAAGTCCTTGCAAAAATAAGGACGTATTCTAGCTTCTAAGAGTAAGAAAATCATGTAGGCCTACGTATAATGTTTAGTACACAATCTACATCATGTGCAAGTTTTTCTTGTATCCTGATGGGCAAGTTTCTTAAATGGGACGGAATTGTTGGCTGTGGTGAATAGATAAGAATCATGCGAGCATTTGCCTGGAAATATTTCATAAGACATAGTAAAATCATAATCAGGAAGATTGGATTGGGAATCAAACATGGGTCCTTCTAAATGGTAATTGAGCATTACTATTACATAACTTTGCTTGGTATCCCAGAGATAAGGCACACTACATTTAGGAGCTGAGATGTAGCACATAGTTTATGACCCGTCTTTCATACAAAGTTTTACCAAAGAATTCGTCGACACGTTTCGCTCTGTGTACCCCATCTCTACCTAGCCCTCTTCCACCACCCTTGTCGCTCTTCTTGTCTTTTTATTATCTCTTTCACACAGAGATAGAAACAGAAGGATAAAACATTGATGAAAATTGAAATAATCTTATTCTCATGCATGTTTACATGTACTGTGACAAAAATTAGGCTACTATGCATAATGTGGTGTGATGCTGTTGAATATTTTTATCTGTCGTAAACAAATTAATTGTTTTTACAGGTAACATCAAGATTGAAAATACATAGTTGATCATGTCAAAGGAAAAAAGCATGGAAAGAGATTCTGAAATAGTGAACGAGATATGTGGTGCGTTGTCGGAAGTTAGTATAAAGGATAGTGAAACCTTAAAAAAGACAGAAAATGCTGCAAAAGGTGTGGATATCGCTCCTAAAGACCTGAGCAGGGAAGAAGAGGTGTGGTGGAAAAAATTGAAGTTGCTGCATTGTCCATTTAGCTGGAACGATTTACGTGAAATTGAAAGTGATGATAAAACCTCTGATAGGAGCAGGACTAGAATGTCGCAGATTGAAGAAAAAATTGAAGAAATTGAAGAACCTGAAACATTTCAGTATAGAAAGTTAATTCTGAATATTGTGCTGGTGTACGAACAGTTTGTGAATGGCACCAGTGGAAGTTGTTTGGCCGTGTTGCGTGAAACCGAAGCACTCTTGGCATCGTCATCCAGCGGAACAGGAGCTTTGAGGAAGTTATTCACAGACATTGAAGCTGCCCTTCAGCATGTTGTTTCATCGTGCAGAGTTTTTGTGCAGTTTTATTCTCACGTCCTGAGCGAAGTGGAGCGCACTTACGCCAAGATAACTCAGTTAGACGACATGAGCGATGTGTGCAAAGCAGGGATCTTCGGGATCCGTGCAGCGACTCTGATGGAGTACGGTTACAAGGGCAACCTTGCGGCGTTGAAGCACATAGAGACTGCTCTTTCCTTGGACCCGAACCAAGGTGAATGGCATTTCCTGCAGGGGAAGTGCCTGGGAAGACTGCGTCGGATTGATACCTCTTTCCAGATACCTGAGAAGAAAGAACTTAAGTCGTTAGAAGAAGCTGTTAGGTTGACTACGCACCCACCGTATATTGTCTTTCTTGCACAGGCGTACAGAGAGACCGCATTTAGAGCTTTCTCTGAGATGCGTCAAAATGCAACTGCAGCAACTGCCAAAGGACCTATTGACAAAATGAATGAACGAGCTCTGCGGCTGTATAAGTAAGTATTATTTTATAATATATAGGTAAAACATGTTTTATTAGGCCACGGTCACACTAGAGGTCAAACCTGTACAGTTAAATACATGCTGCAGCCATGTTTGATCGTGTTTAATGCTTAAACATGTTTGTGAGGTTACGTGGCTGAATAAACTTAATGAACTTTCTAACCTCAACAAACTAAGAACTTGAAATGTACCATATTTAATTATTACATTTACGCTCAACATTTGTGTCTTTTTAACTATCATGTTGCATCTAACTGAAATGCTGCTGTGTGTATATAGTGGATATAATTATTTTGCACCTAAAAGTTAATTTAATTTAATGCGTACAAAATGTCGGACGAAAATGCAGCCATATTTGTTACACAGATAGCTACTCCAAGCAGCCAATAGGAGAGAAGCATCGAAGATAGTCGCTCTAAACTATATATGAAACCAGCTTACTTTGAACGAGAAGAGACTGCAATCTGAACTCCGTTCGTAGCTCGTGCAACCGCTCCATAAAACTGAACATGTTTAAGTGAAGTAGTTCTGTATCCAGTGTGATCACGGCCTTAATTTTTAAATTTGTAGTTAACCAGTTTGTAACGACACCCCTCACTGTGGAAGCCAATGAATTTGTCAGTTGTTCATTCACTTTTGCTTTTATTTTCATTGTAATTCTTACTGTTCTGCATTCATACATGCTATTTTGTTTCCCAAAATTATTTTTCATTGCCTATTTGGAAAAAGTCCAAGCAATAACTTGTAGCTCTGTGTTTTTCACATTGCTTGCCATTTAAATTAGGTTTCAAAAAATTCATTGATTTATGCTTATATGTTGAGATTAAATTGTAGCGGCTTATTTTTGTTTGCCTTTTCATTTTGTTTTTAATTTAAATACTTCTATATAAGTATTATAAGTGGTAAGCCCACAGGGATGTTGAACTGTGTAGAGTGTTAGAAATGCGTCTTTATTTACAAAACTATTATACGTGTTCCCAATGTACTTATCCGCCAAAAAAAAATCATTTCAGGGAAAGATTACTAAATGTTTTTAAAACATCATTTATTTAGAAGTACAATTTCTGAGCTCTCCAGCCTTTTTTGCACAGCTATTGTAAAGTAACTGGCCTCACCAGACCATCCTTTTTTGCTTTAAGTAGAAGTATGCTCCTGGGTTCATTTTTTTTAAAAATTGTAATGGACAATAGTAGAACTTAATTTTGTTGTTTTTGGAGATTTGAGACCGCAGAAGGCATGTCAGTGTACTACATACAGCTGCCAAAGTGTTAAGACCACCTTTCAGCCACATATTGAGGCGTAGGCCTGAGATTTGGGGGCAACTAGGAGGGACCTAGTGGTGGCCCATGGTAAAGAGCC
>PNEQ01002805.1:5111-24941 GCA_003012365.1 Medauroidea extradentata | reverse complement strand
TTGGGAACTCTTTAAGATGCCGGCCTGACAAAACGGTAGCGTTTCTGATGCACGATGCTCTGGAGGCATCCAGGTTGTTTTTCTTTGCCGATTTACTGACTGCCACGCGCGCTGTGATGCTATCTACCGTGTGCAAAAAGGCTTAATAAAATCAAGTTTCTGTTCCGTAGCACGCATCTCTTTATTCATTCAGGGTTCGGACCCACTATTTTCCCTGAGAAATTAGAGTGTGTTTCATACCGACTGGTGTTCAGTCGTGAGCTACGTGGAGCTGTGTGTGTGTCCCAATCACATTCGGTAGCTCACCACAAGGTGGAGCCGAGTGGGGCATCATATATATATTTTGCGACACAAGTGTGATGGGCAGACAGTACCATCACACTATATTCAAAGTCTTGCCCAGAAAAACACCAAATTAATTGTGAGTCCTAAAGTAAACTTTGGTATGCTTTCAAAAATAAAATAGCAATGTTACAGCTTAAAGTCTCTTAGTTTCCGCTGTTTGAGATTCTTTACTTCGTAGACTCCAATATGAAATACAACTCCATGTTGGCAGTGCTCTTAATTGTTAATGTTTTGTGTCTAGTTTCAGGCCTTGCTGTTTAGCTTTGCAGTGGTTTCGAAAATATTTTTTTTTGCACAAATTTATACATATGTCAAACATTCATTTTTACAGCTTTAACATTTATATATAATTGTTTTTATCTGAATATTTCTGTTGCAATCCACCAAACCAAATTTTTAGATTTTGCAGCTGAAATATCACATATTTTGTTGTCAAAACTATCCAAATTTAAGCAAAATAATTTATTGCTAGCAAACAGTACATTCTTTTAAATAACGCTCTGGCAAAATTATGTATCGTATGACTGTCCACAGTCTCAAATTTTTCAAAGCATTTGGTTAAAAAATATTCTAATTATTTGCAGTTGTTTGAAATAAATGAAAGATCATGGTCTTAAGTGTGAACTTTTTTAATTAGGTTGAACAGGTTGGATTGGGTGATTATGCGGTCTTTATGTATTAACAGTGAACTTGTTTGATGTTTGAGCTTTTCAGATTCTCAAACGGCCTACTATATGGGTACAGAATAATTAAGTAGAAAATGTTGACTGTTCGTCAGCAAGTTTTTCACTTGAACGTGCGACTCCTTTTACATGGCTAGTAACCATCTAAACACGTGTATTTAATTCGTAAAGCTGTTAAATGTGTGCACTTTTTTCTTTAAATCCCTAATGACAAACACCTTCTGTAGCCTCTGAACAAGGTAGTCAAATTTAGAAGACATTTCAAATTGGTTTAATTAGGCCTAATGAGGATTTTACAGGGGAAATATCCTGTGTACAAAAATATAGGAAAACCTTGTTTTTACACTTTATACGATGGTTTTATCTCCCATTGGAATGAGATGGGAAGTTTTAATAAAAGGTTTTCTGTGCATGTAAAATTATGTAATAGCAAGTCCATTAATATCAAAAGATAATGTGATAGTAAGAATGTTTGTATTTTGGAGATAAACAGTATGAAACTGAATTTGGAGACTTTAAAGAGTTCTTGCTAACTCCTGTTGTTACGAAATGCAAACATTTAGGTCCCTTCCCAAGTGTATTAAAAAAAAGTTTCATGTTATGTATGTGTTTGAATTTTACACGTAATTATTAAAAATTAATGAGTATCCTTGATGTGGCAGGGAAGCACTGGAGCTAAGGCCAGAGTGCTCGCACATGAACGTGCGGTGTGCCCTGGGCTTCATGAAGCTACCCAACCCTTACAAAGACTTGGCTCGTGCAAAGAAGTGTTTGGACAATGCACTGAAGCATGCCCCAAACAACGCCATGGTGAACCACACCACAGCCATGTTCTACGAGCGCTTCGAGAAGAACATGGCCGAAGCGAAGAAGTACTACAAGCAGGCTGGTGAGCTGGGTGCGTTTGGCTCCTACATGGACTTGCTCCGCCTGAGGTACTACGAGAATAAATTTGATTACAACCCCATTCCTGACCTGGAAACCGGCTTCAGAAGATTCCAAGATGCGCCGTACCAACAAGAGTGTACGCTGCAGATGGGCTCGTATTATCTCTTTATCAAGGATGACATTGAGAATGCCTTCAAGTACTGGGAGAGAGTCATCGATGAAGATCCTGATGCTGAGAAACTTAAAGTAAGTGTGTTATTGTTTGTTTAAAACACATCCGTTTTCTCTTTCTAAGCATTTTCTCCCTTGTTCTGTTATTCTCTTCCTAGTAAAGTTGAGCCATGGAAAAATAACAGAACTCACATTCATGTTAAGGAGAATCCAGATTAGATTCCCATCCAGCCATCCTGTTTTCCATCTTGTATCGCTTCAGGTGAATGCTAGGATGATATAGGCCATTGCCGATTCCTTCTTTGGTTCCTGTCTGTCCAAGTCACTTATAGGCAGCTCGGGATAAAGTGAGCACTCAAAAAAGAAGTTTTATTTTCTGCCAGTACGTATCTTTCCACACGAAACAGCTAGCGATGAGAAATATCTAACCTCTCTGGACACGTCACTTGATGCATGCGTGTGCGAGATAAATTTTGCAGTTGGTAGAAACCTATATTGTTTGATAAATATGTTTATAAATTATATAAACAAGTATGTTTATTTCTGTTGATTTTGTTTCAGTATTGTTGTATTTAAATAGGAAACTTCACAGAACTATATTGTGTATCTTCACTACCAATCATACAAGCAGTAAGGGAACTATAGTTAATGTTGAATTATCTGCAGTAACGGCTAGCACACGGCTAGTGATATTTTTCAGAGGTTAAATTTTTAGTGCTCATTTTATCCAGAATGACCTATATCACTTTTTGTCTCTTTAGTGCTGTTTACACAAATTTGCTTTCTTATTGGCTGGAAACTAATTTTCGCGTGGTTCTTGTATGAGGAAGTATGCACATTGATGATGAGAAGAAGCAGATACATCAGTAGCTGATGATCCGACATGAAGGATAGACTCGCTATTTCTTACCAGATTGTAAAATAAGATTAAGAGAGCATCAAGTAGTGTCAGAATGAGGGGAAAAGAGAGCACCGTTAAAAATAACTCCTCGTATGTTTCTTGTGTGCCATAACTTTCCTGTAGAGCTTTCTTCAGAAGTACAGTAAGTCCTTGTATTATGTCGGGGTTACGTTCCTGAAAACAGTGACACAAAGTCTCACCAGCCACTGCTTACAACCGAACACATCAGTCGGTTGGCAGCGCGTACTTACATGCATGCCAGTGGGCTAGTTTATCACCGACAAACAGTGAAACTACAGCGTAGGAAAGTCAACTACATACCAGCATTTTAGCATGATTTTTTTAACCAGTGAATTTAAGACATTAACAACTGTAATATTGAACAGATAATCTGGACATATTAAGGTTTGCTCAAGTGACGGAAAAAATGTTTTTATTCCTCCTTCCGTAAAAGACAGTGAGATGTTGCAGTTAAATTTTAATATTTCAGTTGCGTGAAATGAAAAAGTTGTGAATTATTCCCACATTCTGCTTGTAATATGTAAAGATACAAAGTGGTTTAACACTACGCAGATTTTATTTTATAGTTAATTCATGAGAAAAAAAACAGCTGTAACTGCAGTAAAACAAAATATTATGTTTATGTAATAGAAAAACATGTTTGTTTCTGATGCCGAGTGATCGTGCTGAAGTTAACTGAATATGGAACTTTTCTGGAAATAGAAGAAATACTACTAGAATATGGTAGGCTATTCTACATTGTCTAGTTTGTTTGTTTCCTGACCACTGATGTGTCAGCATGTTTTTCTGCATTAAATTAGTTCACGATAAAATATGTGCAAATAAGCAAAAAACGTGTACTTGTATGAATTTTTGTATTGGTCGGCAGAATATGGGGAGAGATGCTTAAATTACAGTACTTTTGAAGAGTACTGTATCTAAAAGTAACGGCATATAAATCTCGGGGAATGGGTTCACAAATCAGTTGAAAAGCTGTACAATTGACTTTAAATGTTTCCATGAAATATTTTTTAAGTCTGGATAGAATGATTAACATGCTCAATCCAGGATTTAAATAGCTTGTAATTTCCAAAGAAAATTCACGCAAAACGTGAGCGTTGGTGCACAGAACGAACACAAAATAATGAAATTATCTTCAGAATTAAACTCTAGTGTATCAAATAAACAAGTTAATGGACTCGTACTATCAATGTCTTGCTTGAAGTAGGTCAGCACATCTACAGCTCTCGTAACATTTTCGGCGTAGGAGGAAGCTGGGATGGTGTGTTATGTATGTGTCACGCAAAGAAATTAATTTCATTGGAGGGTTTAATTCTTCCTATTTTCACTGCACTCTGGCTTTCTTTCGCTCTGGGTTCAGTATAGAGCAATAAAGTTTAGTTTTACGTGATTAATTTTATTATATGTAAGAAGTGTTCTACAAGTGTAATATTATATATATGAAGCAATTTTATTTTGGTTTACGGACATGCCTAAGCTTGAAGAGTATACACAAAAATATAATTTTTAGCTCTGCACAGTTGCAATATTTACAGTGGCAGTAAGCCATTTGTAATCAGACTGCACAGATCTGTGCATTCTAATTTAGAGAGTGAAAAATACAACATTTTAGCCTCTTAAACTCCACCCAAAGAGCATCCTTATGATGAAAATACTGATTTTATAAGTAAGGGTTGGTTTTTCTGTTCTTTTTGTCATAATTTTAACAGTTATTTTATGTAATTATTATTTTTGTTTAATTTTAACCTTAGTACAAGCTTTGGCCTGGTTAGTTCATAATATCAACAGTATATTACTGGCTATTTTGCATGAAGAATGAGTCTACGTTTATAAAGAATTTAGCTGTAATTAATAAACAAATTGTGAATTGGTTGAACAAGTTCAAATTGTTAATTGGAGTTTGTTTTTGGTAATAACTAACTAGTTCCAATGGTGACTCAAAGGTTTTGTTTGTTACAGTTTTTTTATTTATTTAATATATTTAGCTATCCTTTCTACATTGGTTTTTTTTTCTAAAGAAATTTTGTTAGTAATTTTATTGAAGTGGATTGCTTGTTTACATTTATGTCAAAAGTATGCAATTTCAACCTTTATTTCAAAAGCTTTTGGAATGTTTACATAAAAATTGTTGATACAATGGCTACCATAGTCTAAAAAACTGGTGGTTAGGTGGAAGCGCCATTATCTGTGCGTGGGGGGGGGGGGGAGGTAGGAAACCAACATAGCATCTTAGAAGTTTTATATCAATTAAGCAGGGTTGAATGTGTCTTATCAAGCAACTCCGCACGGTTTAATTTGTATCGTATTTTTAATTGTTATTTTTAATTATGCTACGTTTTCTGAAGCTATGCAACTGCCAATTTTTTCTAGGTTATAATATGCTACATTTTTAAGTAAATTTCTTCTAAATGCGGGCAATAATTAAGCTTGTTTAAAAGTTGAAGAAGCTTGTTTTAACAGCGAGGGTGAACTCAAGTGGAGAAAGCAATAGTGGATGAAAGAATTGTACCCCGGATAGCATGTTGGCCAACAGCAATATTTACCAACTTTCACAGTTACGAAATTAAAAAAATAAGTATTTCTATTTTTCTTAAATCGAACCCTAATCTCATTTGTATAAGATAGGCACTGTAAACATATTCACCTCTGCAACCCTTCCTGGATGAATAAATGTTGAAATGCTAGAACAGGGAACTAAACTACATAATGCAAAAAACAGTTGTGTAGTAAAAAGACAAACTGCCCCTCCTTTTTTAAATCAATTATTCTTAAAAATTATATTAGGCCTAAATATTAAGACAATTCTTTTGAAATTGAATGTATTCAAACTTTTTGGCAAATATCGCTTCATACTTTATATGTTTTAATAAATTGAAGGTATGCATTGCTAAACACAAATTATGATAGTACATAGTACTGATAGGTAAAAACGTAGGCTTAGTTGCCATTGGTAGGGCAGTTCTGCCTGTTGGTAGTTCAGTTGTAATGCAAGTTCGTAACAGGCCTGTGGTGCATCGCTAAACCGTTCAGTGAATCACATGACAAGCCATGCAAGCTGCTTGCAGGTGAGATCTGCCTGGCTGTTGTCTTTCTTCTCTCCTACTTCTCTGTAGTGACCCACACCTTCGTTTGCATTGTGTTATTAGCAGTGAAGATTTGTGTAGATCAGGATGCGCATATCTTAGCCTTAATGTGCTACTATCTTACAGGGAAGTAATAGAACTTATGAACATCCCACGCAAGTTTTCTCCGAATTGCTTCTATGCTGTAGTACAGATGTTGGTTGATTTGTATACATCTTGCCTTAAGTATAAATGCATGCTGTACAATGGAATATTAACTGTGTGTACAGACATTGACTTTACAGTGATGTTGTATATAGCACATATGTTTCGAAGTAATGTCTCTAGCTCGGACACATTCGCTACTATGTTGCTGCAGCAAAATATTGCATACCTGTCAGGAACTTGGAGGTGGTGCATGAGCCATTTGTATTTAGATTTTATGCATCTTGTGTATATATATATATATATATATATATATATATATATATATATATATATATATATATATATATATATATATATTACTGTCTTAATATTTTGTCCGTTATATTTCTATTTGTTGCTGTTGATATGAGTTTCCTGTATTTTTTTCTCATTCTGTTTCAGAAGCACAAGTGTCTTTTCCTCCGTATGTTAGTACCTGTTAATGTTTACGAAGTGCTGTGCGATGAATCTCGCCTTGTTCTGCAATTTAAACCACACAAGGCCAAAGGAAAAGAGTCACTGTACCGACGAATAATTATGAAGTGCCACAAAAATTACCCCGCTTGTGCGACCACTTCGCCAATCCCTCGTCGGAAAATGGTGCTGGCAGAAGTAGATGAAGTAGAAAGGTCATACCGGTCAAAATTGCGAGGGCGTGGTAGAGGGAGAGGTAGAGGTTACAGGGGTGGTGAGAGAGGTGGTAGAGAGCATAGTACTGAAGGATGGAGAGGTAACAGGGGAGGGCAGAGAGGTAGGGGTTACAGAGGTGGCGGACCAAATCGGGGTAATCGCAGTAGAGACTCCAGTACTGACAGTCATATTAAAGATCACAGCAGCGATAGGAAAGGGTCAGCTGTCGATAGAAATTACCACGGAAACAACTATGATGGACGTTACAGCAGGGATTCTAGTGCCGAGAGCTACCATAGACACCACAGCAATGAAAGACGAGGATATCGTGGAGGCCGAGGTAATAACCAGGCTCGAAATACTGACTACGAAAGTGGGTGTTACAGCAGAGATTCTAGTACGGACAGCCACCGCAGACATTACAGTAGCGAGAGGCAAGGGTTTGCGGGAAGCAGAGGGGGTGATCGAAGCAGTAATGCAGGTACGTATCGCAGAAGGGATTACAGCGAGCAGGGTGACCACAGACGTGACTCGAGTGCGGAGAGTAGAAGCAGTTGTGGCAGTACCGATAGCATGGGCAGAAGAGGAGGTGGCTGGCGTGGTGGAAGCAGGGGTGGCAGGTCTGTACACGGGGGCAGGTGGCGTGGGAACAGTCGTGACCATAGAGTCGAAGAGTCTAATTGGCGCACTGGCCCTAGGGAACGAAACAACAGCGACAGCAGCACGGAAGGCTCCGTGGCGAGGAAGCTCAGCGCTGGTAGAGTTCGCACTGACAGTACCAGCAGTGTAAACAGCTGCCCAGACGAAACTAAGGTTGACTGGAGACAGGGTTGTCGAATGTCTCCATCATCTAGCATAAATGAAGATTTTGCCAATTCTAGAAATACCCACTTTAAACAACAGCACAACCATTTAAAAAAAAGTCAAGCTGGTCATAAAATGTGGTGGTGCGAGCAAGACTGAGACGCTAGGCGTAGTTTTCAATTGTTTTTGCTGTGCGAGTCTGTACCATATCTGTGAAGTAAGTGGAAATTGTGAATTGTATTTTGATCTGATGTGTAATGTAGTAAAAAATTCTTAAATATTACTTGTGCGATATTACAGTGTTTTGGTGTAAAATGTATATAGTAATACTGCATGTTTTTTAATTGAACAGGTACACATCCCTGTAGGGTCTTGTGTGCATTACTCAGTCAAGTTGTTTCATAGACTCCTTGGATATTTTTTATTTTAAATAATGTTCTGCACGTATTTAACAATGGGTATGCCATTTGTTTGTGGCCATCCATGGAAAGGTATAAATTGTGCATATCTGAGGTGACTTTGATACTGGTGGTTTCAAGCGAAAGGAGAGATTATAAGTGTGTTCAAAGAATGTTCAGAAATTAATAGTATTCGTAGTTTGCTGCTAATTTTAAGTATTGAACATCTCAGTGTTCCCAAATAGTACCTAAATTAATACTTTCAGATGTAAGGTATAGTGGAATCAAACCCTCAAATACAGCATTCGTTTTGTCTTATTCTCTTACGTTTTGTGTGTCATTTTAAAAACTGAAGGTGTTGGCCTGTTTTACAGATTTGTTTCTACAACTCCTTAGTGTTGATATTTTTTAATGTTATTAAATGTAATTGTTACATATTTTATTTCAACAATACAGTTGTAGCATTGCAAAATATGCAGGTATATGTGCTATACGTATCTTTTTATTTAATGAAAACTCCTGTTTTGTAGCACCAGGTAATGTAAACTTAACATGTAGGGTCATAAACATATGTTTATGGCAAATTAGTAGCCATTATTGAGGTATGAGAAAGTCTGTAGCTAGTAGTACTGTAAATGAATGAGAGATAACTGCGTAGTTAGTTTGGTGTGGTAGGGACTTTACTTCTCCGTTATTAATTAAAGGTCATGACTCTGATTGAGACAAAATATGTTTTCTAAGGATTCTGGGCCAAATTTTGATTGGAATGATGTAAACAAGAGCATTAGTGATCACTGGCAACATCTGGGACTGAACTTTCTCTTAAATTATATTGGACACTAAACCTTCTCTACATTTTTTTTATGCTGGTGTACAAGGTCATCAGGGTGCAGGGGTTGCTGTAAGTCCCCTTCTTTGGAATGTTTTCAGTGTTTTTCATGACTGTGTGTAGAGTTTTGTAATGTTCTACACGGCACTAGTGTTGGGTGAAGTATAGTAATGTTAGATTACCAAGGTAAAAATGTATGTATGTATGTATAGGCACACGTACACACAGTAAAACCCTGTTAATAAGTTTCTGAAGGGACTGAAAAATTTAAACTTCTTAGCTTGGAAAACTTCTTAACTCCTTCAACTGCGACATTCTACTATAGTCGCATATACTAAATATTGCTTAACTGCGACATTCGAGTTTCGTCGAACGGTGAATTAATGACTCTGTAAACACTATGTTTATGGATTTATCGCTTAAAATTAACCAAAAATAAACTATTTACAAAAATCTGATTTTTAAAAAAAGTTTTTTACACTTTCTTGGAATAATTAAAAAATTGTATCCCGCAGCGAAAGAGTTAAAAGGGTCAAATTACTGTTGTATACATATACATTGTAAAAATTATTCAAACTTATTAAGGGGGAAAACTTTTTAAGTGGGAACTTAAGTGTGTGAGTGTGCATGTATGTGTGATTTTTATTTTTTTATTAATTAAAACTAGCGCTTAAATTTCGAATAACATACATAGTACAAGTTTCCACCCTGGATATGAATATTTGGAAATGTAGCAATACACGTTTTATTGGAGAGTATTAAAATGCTTGTGAAAAGTTTTAAAATGTCTCTGCTTAGTAACATATACAACTGTACATGTGTCAAAATATTTACAACCTTTACTTCTTGCTGCCCAGCTTGGGACAGAAAATTGTTACAAGGATGTTAACTTTATTTCTGTGTCAGTATAGATCAGTTAAATTTAAAAAAAAAAACCTTTATTCTTTAGATTTATATATGCTGTACATTAATGTAATTTTTGTTTACAGTTTTATCAATTTTATTTGGAATAAACAAAAACTAGTGGTGTCTATTTGTTCTGTGCAAAGTTTATAATGTTTTTTAAAAGAGATGTGTCAGTACGGTTCTTTTTTTACACTTATTATATTTATAAGTAAACATTAGTGTACAAATAAACAATTCTTGAAAATAAGACTGTAGAGACCAAATGATTATGCCTGAGAACTAACAGTGTATTCCAATTGACTGCACTGGGAGCGCAATGAATACTCACTCCGTGCGCTCTCAGAAATGAAATGAATAATAGTCGTGTGATTGTCCAACATCAGTATGTTTCTGCACCGACAATTGGAATGTACTTACGTAATTTACAGTGCAGAACATCTGTGCCAGCAAATGATACTCAACATAAAATTCTTCGAATCCAGATACTCCAGTTTAGGATAGTAAAAACTACGGGCCGCTGTGGTCAAGGGGTCAGGCCTCTCGCCACCAATCAAGGCAAACCAGGATCAATCCCTTGTTGGTCAATCCTGAATTTTTTGAATTGGGGAAATGGAGTGGAAGATGTCATTGGCGGAACTCCTGTATACCCTGCCCTTCTCATTCTGTCGCAGCTGCACGGGTGACAGGCTTGTCTCGTTGGTGGAGCAGACGGCCCAACCTTCACCCCGGCCTTCTCCCATACACAATATAATCCTGCACGAAGGCGCGAACACATGATGAATTTAATTTTCAGGAAATATGTCAAAACTGTTTTAAGGTGTTTCCATAGAGATTGAAAAGTTGTCTTACTATTAAAGTAAACATTTTAAAACTGTCATTTGATATGGTGCAATATTTCTTCTTAAGAAAAATGTTTTTAACAGGAAACCTCTCAACTTGACTAACCATATTACCATTTTGATAACATTTAGCATTATTAATATTGTGACTTAAGTTTTGCTCTTTATAAACTGTCTTGTATGATTCAAGTGCTGGTATAGCAGATAATTGCAGAGCTCCCATTACAGAACACATTTTCTTGCTTAAATAACTGCAGGTCACAACCACGTGTGCACAGTTTTAGAATTGACTTCAGGGACAGAGTAGAAAAAATTGCTTTCAAGGAGTGTTTCAGTATTTGGAATATGTAATACCTGGTCATTGCACACCCAAATGCAGCTAAGCAGTAATTGGATTACGCAATGACAATCTTGCTTTCAAACTGTTGTGACAGGCATTACAGTGGGTACTGTTCCATGATGAAACTTTGTTAATACACACCTCTTCAATGCAAAGATTTTACCAACATAAGGATGTTTTCTTTCCACTTGGAATCGCACAGGGTATATAACATTAATTAATTTAGTAATAAAAATATTTATAATGTGAATGACAATGTACTGTCAATTCTGACGTTAAAAAGAATTTTCAGTGGTGAGAAGAGTAGCTTACTTTCCAATATCCTATGAGACAGTCAGCATTTTGTTTAAAATTGTTAAAGTTTAGGTCTCATCAGTTTTGTTTTGAATCTAGGCATTTCTAAACAGTTTTTAGCATGGAATATATATTTCAAAAAGATTTACATGTGTGATACAGTGTATACATAGTATTTTAAAGGAGAGGATATGTTTTATGGTATCTATTTTTAGACTGATATTTTATTTAACTGTGCTTTAAAACATTTGTATATCTGCAGTTTTTTGTAACTATGCTAAATACTGTACCAGTTTTGTTTTTTGTTTTAAATAAATAAGTCTGACAAAGCACATTTTAATTTGTTTACCATTTGTGTGTGATGTGTAACATTGAAGTCGTTGCCATGAAGTTGTTACGTGAAAGTACTGTACTCTGGAGTGATTACATTTACTCTATGTTGGTGCAAATAATGTTGATAAGTTTGTCAGTAGCAAAATTTCATAAACCAGAAACATATTCACAACGATCGCAAAGAAATACAATCCTTACTTTGAACACAGAAACTATTTTAGTTGAAGCTAATATGCAATCAGCTGCTCTATAAAGGTAGCATTTTGTACATCAATTTTGTTGACCATCAAATCTTGTGAATCAAGTAATACTTACCAAAAAATATCCACATGTTTGTTTTGAAAATATTTGTCTTAAGGGGTATCATTCCTGTATTTGCAGTTTTGGATTAACAAAATTTTAGTCATACTTAAATTTGAAGAGTTTTTAACAACAGTACCGTAAAACGGGGTGAATAGAAACACAATTTTAAAGCTAAATTTTCGGTAATATTTCTGTTTTTAGGTGGGCAAGTTAAAACATTTTACAAACTAATTATAATTTTTTAAAGCAAAAGGTGTCAGCTAGGAAGTTATTTTAAATTTTGTTTCTATTCGTCCCAGTGTTTCTAATCACCACATTTTACAGTAGTTCGCTTGTGCACCTGATTTCTGAGAAGGGGAAGGGAAAAGGGGGGGGGGGGGTGAGAGAGAGAGAGGAATGAAGATATTTTTATCAGTGCTCATGAACTGAGATCTCAAGTGCTGGTGATTTGTAATATGGGAAGAGTACGGAGCAGGGACGGAATGACACAAAATAAGGAGCACTCCAAGATAAACACACTGGCAAGCAGGAACATCTACACATGCTAAAATTTCAAGGAGGTACTATGGTGGGAATCAAATCATATGGCCACATGCAGTCTGGCCACTCAGTACAGCCCTCGTCCCCTCCCAGAAAGCTCAGAATCAGTCAAAACAATAATTACTTAATGCAAATGTTATTTGTTCTTAATACTGTTCGTGTACTCTACTAAGTTAGCTTAGCCAAGGCCTACACAATTGTCTTGGTAACTTAAAAGTCTGTCGGCCAGATCAGAAATCACATTAAATTACAGTTGAACCCCAGTTTTGCAACAACATTCTTAAGAACCGTCAAAATATAAAAAATAAATAAATACAAAAATGAAAAAAATTTAATACGTTAAAGTAATGTAACTTATAAATCAAGTTTGTCAGTCTGCAGCAATAATGCATGTACTGCAGTGGCAGCCAGCTGTGTAATGCAACGGTGCAATTGCACTGTACATATTCTTGCCAAAACAATTGCATGGGTTGCAGAAACAGAAAGGCTGCACTTCACAAACAGGCGGACTGTGAGTGTTGCGAGAGATCTGGATATAGGGCATGAATTGAAGAAGTGGGATGTGTTCAAGGCCATGCAGAAATCAGGTTGCATGGGATAAAATCAGCCCAGAGACCATTCGAAATTGTTTCCACCATGCCCACTTCATTGGCTATGAAGCCCCCCCCCCTCCCTTCCTCCACCTGCTGCTCCGAGTGTTGAATAAGTTGATGACCCTGGCAACGATGATGTGATGACAGAGTCTAACATCTATCCCCACCCTGGGGATCATCGTCGTCACCCCAGCCACTCTGCAAACATAGCGTGCAGTGCACCATGCGATGATGCCACTTGGAAGAAAATTGCCCCAGACTGCAACTACAAGGAGTATGATAGTGCTGCAGACGAAGTGGCAGTCTTGGGGAGAAAGTGGCAATGATGACTTGCTAGTTTCGCCGGATTCATCAGATGAAGGGGAAAGGTTAAACCCTTTGTTGTGTGTGTTCTGCAAGTACTTTTACAATCTGATTTGTTGGAAGTAGTGCATCTTTAAAAAATTCTACTACTCCACGTAAGTTTTTCATTTTTTTTATTCCATTCAGTTTCTTATTTCCTGCATCCTATACAGTCATTTTATGTGCACAAAAAAAAAATTCCGTTTCCTTACACATTTATTCCAATTTTATTCTCACTTTTAGCGCTCCATACAAGTTCCGCTGTTACCTTGATATTGAAAACAGAAAGGTTATGGAGTGTTAAATAGTCACACACATTTTCAAAGAGTTCAAACATACCGTATTTGTCGGCATATAAGACAACAATTTTTACATATTTTTGGCCCTCAAAAATTGCTACTCGTCTTATATGAAGGTGCAAAAATTTTTGGTAGCCAAAAATTGTTTGAAAGCTAAGCTGTAAGCTGTGGAGTTGTATGATGTTTCAAGGAATTGCGTTTTTCGTCACAAATGAAAACGAGTGCCCCGTTTATTTTAATAAAATTTACGGTACGAGATTTTGATGAGCGTCATTCATAATAAAGGACACTTCCTCGCAGCGAAGCGGCGATCCGTGCAGCTGGAGCGCGTGCCGAGATACTTTGTCTCGCAAGCCTACAACTCTCGGGCGGAGAAAACGAGGATCTAGGTCCGCATGCTTTCATCCTTTGTCTTGCAAGCACAAGACTCGGGCGGAAAAAACGAGGATCTAGGTACCGTGCCACATTCATGTGTCTTCTGTCTAGTGCTAGGCTGGCAGACAACAGTGCACAGGAATGCGATGACCTTGCAAGCAGCTATTGTAGCCCAGCGTTGCCATGTAGTGCGTGGCGCGCCTCTGTCCGGCGTTGCCAAGTCGCATACACCTTCTGGCAAATGGAGATATCGCCGGCCGCCGGCGTGCATTTCCTTAGCTCTTGGGCGCGCGGAGGGCAGTAGTAGCCAATGTTATTCGTTTATGTGTCTATTATGATGTTTAAATGCCGGTAATAAATGCATTGAAAATATATAAACTAAGTTTTTAATGTTTCAGGCAAAGGAAAAAAATATTTTTCTGTCTGGAATTTCAAAATTAGTAATTTACTTTCTTTCAAGATTTTGTACCTTCAAAACCATGACTAGTCTTATATGCGGGGTCGTCCTATATGCCGGCAAATACTGTAACAAATATTTGTCAGTGTGTTAAATTTATTGTATTTTTGTTTTTATCTGGCAGTGGCGAAAATAATGTTAAATTTGAAACACAAGGGATTGTTCAGGTCCTCGACTTTTAATAAAGCAATTCAAATGCTCGGGCGAGTGCTTGCCATGTCTGAGAAAAAAAAGACTGAGAAGTCAGAAACACATATTTAACGTTTATACATGTCACATGCACTACCTATCATATACAGTATCTGCTCTCTTAAAGTTGTCAAGCATTAGTACAAACACTGCTCAATTAACATTAATACAAGAGGGTGTAGTAAATATTACACATATAAGTTTTACAAGAAATATACAATGTCTGAATCCCATTATAACCAAGAACAAAAAGGATTGAAGATTACATATATCTGTAAATAATTGAGGAGAAAAGCTATTCCAAATTCACAGTGAAAAATATTAAAGTTATATTTTACAACAGTATAAGTAATAACAAACAATTCATTAAATAACTACAAAATAATAAATAATACTGTTAATATTCGGATAACTTTGTCACACATACAGAGCATAGCTACCTTTTTAAAGCAGGTTACTGTTAAATGCCTTTACCTGCTTACTATATTTTTTTTTTCCTAGCATATACTACTATACAATCATTTACAAAGCTCTAAATTATAAAAATATAAACTTCAATGCTATCAGAAGTGTAAAGCTAAAAACATCTGATTCAAAGATACACTACGTCCTATACTATACAAAGCTGTACAAACATACTTAATTTAATTAACAGGTCATATAAATGAAAATTTTAGTCTATTTACAATCTTGCTTGCAATAGGTAGTTTTCAACATAGTGCAAGTAATAGTCATCACAGAAGGAAAACACATAACTGTCATGTTTATCATACTGGTTTCGTGATCCTCCACAACCAGCAACAGTAACAAATCACCTGAGTGACGGGAAAGCTAACGAGTGAAGGATAAATCAAAACAAGCATTATTTGCGAAGCTTTAGTAAAATAAACATCTGAGAAGTATCAACAACTCGCTGGGAGAAGGCCCTAACTGCGAAGGGCCTCCAGTCTGCTCTGCATATCTTCCAGTTCCTCCTCATCCTCCAGCGCAACAGGAGTGCTGGTAGATGCTGCCTCTGCGCCCGCAGCTTGGGGCGGAAGGGAGTCTGTCACAGCGGCAGGAGCACGGCCCAGCGCTCCCGCAGTCAGCTCCCACAGCACCTGCCGCACACCAATCAGTCGCTCAACAAACTATTAAAGAACACAGGCTTCCGTGGCCTTTCTGTGCATTATCTTGGCTTCTGGGTGTTAGCCGTGTTGGATGATCATCCGACGCGGCTCACATCCAGAAGCCAAGATAATGCAAACACAAAATTATTTCCATTGTGCCATTTACTCGAGGATGACCTGATTCGTGGGTTACATCTAGGGGTGGAAATTAACACCAATTTAAAACTGAAAGATGACTCAGCAGTTTAAGTTGCAGGCCAAATAACAGTAACCTACAAGTGACACATGCAGTGGCAAAGTCCATCATCCAGTACGTGTTTTTTTCAACAACAATCACATCACCTTACCTTGTCAACTTCACCCTCCGCCTCCTCTTCTAATTCTTCCTCGTCTCCTTCTAGTGTCTCCATTGTGTCGTCCAGCATTTCCTCAATGATCCCGGCCTGGAAATGAAAATGTTCTAGTTGCAAATGCATGTTTTTTTTTTTTAATATTTACATTGATTCACTAGTGATAAATACAGGTGTACTTATTTCCTTCACGTCTAGTTAATATAAACATAGCAGCGTAAGAAACAACCAGTGTAAATAAAGCATTACCGTAAGCCAAAATAAAGTATTCTTTCTGATTTACTAGTTATGACAATAAGGTCTTCAAAACTGCTTACTTACTTTACCGTTAAGAGACTATAAATGCTTAAAACAATTTTCATGCAATTTGCAGGAATGCTGTACATACATGTTCGGCTGTAATGTTAAGATAATTGTATTCTAAGCCACTTTTACAACATGTTGCATTTATACAGCTTTGCCCATGAAATAAAAAAATACTCTCCACTGTTAGAATTTTTCAAAATGTAAAGTGTGTAGATTTTTGTAATTACTATGTAGTTGTAATGTAAATATTGCAAAACTTGCCAACTAGAATTTCATGATGCTGTAGCAGAAGGTGTATATAAATTACACTATTTGCGACGTTGCCTACGAACTCATAAATCCTTCACATACGTCATCACGATGCGGTTCAAGGTGTAGCTCCTATACTGATTCTACAGACCACTATTTTACACTAACAAAAATTATTATGGCAGGTGACGCCAACTTCACTGAGCGGCACGTCAAGGTACACAGAATTATTGCAGCGGTGGAAGTTTGGTTATATATAGCAGCCAGGAGGCAAACTAGGCATAGTGGGAAGATACAAATTGTTACTGCGCAGAGGTTCAAGCGATATTACCAACCTCAAGCAACAACTCAAAACATGGGCACTGGAAACTAGATTGCCGACTTAAAACCAAAACCGTCAGATAATCTAAAAACAGCATCGTAGTATCCAAACAGTAAAATACTGCGACCAAGCACTTCTGTAATAAAGGTACTGTATGTCTGTTCCTGTTCGGAAGTACAGTACCAGTCTGCAAGGACTTTAAAACTGGTTTTACTTAAAGACTAATTGTCTAGCAGTGTAACCTTTTGTCAGATTGAGTGTGTTGGGTTATTATTTACTCTCCATGTATGGTATTAAAATCATCCTTCTATTTATGTTCTTGCCAAATTTCCATCTCTTGAAAACATAGACATCAAACTGGCCTAACTTTATAAAAAACCTCTTTTTCCTCAGTTATAACTGCAATCTATTACAACACGTTCGTAACATGCTCACGTTTAAAAAAAATTTGCCCGTAATTGCTACTAAACATTTATTCCTGGTGGTTTCAAACTGTGCTTGGTTTTGATAGCAAATGCCACAAAAAAAATTCAGTATTTCCTATTTACAAATTGTAATGTCCTACTTTTTAAGAAAAATGCATGCAAAAGTACAGGCAAAAATGAGTGGTCAATTACTTTCTTATCACTGGGCTATGTCCAAACTGCTCCTTTCTTTCTTATCATCAAAATACTTACAAGAGGATGAAGAGGAGATAAAGTTGTATTTTAATACAGTGGAATTTATGTGCTTAGTACCTACTTACTAAGTTGTCATAAAGATACCAACTGCCTAACAGACTAAAACAATTTAGGCTTCAAAAGCGCCGACTTTAATAACGCAGCCAGAAAAAAAGGGTACAATAATGCTGATAAAAAAGTTAACTACCAATAAATTTCTAAACAGCATGTTACAGTTACCTTCATCATTTCCCGAGACAGCTCCCTCATGGTTTCTGCCACTTCTGGTACCTTGACGAGGTTCTGAATAGCCTGCATCACCTCCGTGGATTTCTGAAGAGATCCTGCTACTCTCAGTGTGGCTGAAACCAAAACAGTGATAATTAATTCATTAATCTACTAAGCCACTTTTAACAAAATCAGTAAATTACACGAGTCCTGTAATCCAATTTATGTCACACGGAAACACCTTTAATCTTCCTACCGAGCGAGGTGGCGCAATGCTGTTATGTTGGACTTGCATTCGGGAGGACCCGGTATCGATCCCCAGCTCCAGCTGTTCTGATTTCGGTTTTCCATGGATTCCCAAAATTGCTCCAGGCGAATACTGGGTTGGTTCCTTAACCAGGGTGTCCAGTGAAAGTGGATTTCAAATTTCCCTGACATTTCTCTGTTTTCCCTGACAAAGTTAGGATTTCCCTGACATTTCATTTATTAAAAAATAAAACATTTACCTAAAGCGTTAATCAATTTTAGATGTGTCAACTACCACCCCATGATAGCAGCAGTATTTTCACTGTTGCCAATCCGCAGATGGTAGTAATATTGTCACTGCTGCCACCACACTTCTTCGTTTAAGAATTGTATCCACTTACATAGCCACTTTAGCACAAGCAACATGGGTGTTTTGAAGAAAATAAACCTTTTTGAAACATGCGTGCAATAAAATAATTACAAGTTCGCAAGCTTTCGCAGCTGTTGTTTATTTACTATATAGAACCTATACACATAATTACTCACACATCATTATGAAAACTGTCAAAAAGTAATGCTGTGATACATTAACTAGACCTATCCAGCATGGAACACAAAGACAAGCTGTCATTACTCGGATGCGTGCCATGTTGACCACAGACAGACGAGGACCTCTAGTGATAATTAATTATTATTTACTCAACCAAGAGTATCAAATGTGAACCAGTGAATTGTTAAGCAATGCTGCATTGCGTCTGGAATAAACATGACCAAAAAAATTCCAGACAATTTTTTTAAAATCCCCGACTTTTCCCTGACGCACAAAATTCCCTGACAATTCCCTGTTTTCCAGGTCGCTGGACACCCTGTTAACAAAGGCCATGGCCGACTCCTCTCCCAGCTCCTGTCATTGTAGCAAGTTGTGTGTCGCCGTCTATAATTACCTCGCTGTCGACGAGACGTAAAGCCCACTTAACTTACCTTTTAATATTTCTTTAGTGAAGTTTAAAACACCCAAAACTATCTTTTTCACAGTCACTTTCAAGTGGGATAATTCAGGCAACGGATAAATAAAGGACCAGGCAAACACGCAGTAGACTGCAATAAAACGACCGCACGACAGTTCGACACCTTGCCCTTAAAGGCTACGAAGTATTGGACACAAATGCCTTGATTGACCTTAAAGCACTGACACTGATAATATCTCCAGCAAGTTTTGCAGCAACAAGTTCTTCAAATTTAATATTCAGAGTCATTATAAAAATATTGTTACAAGTTTGAGAGCACAAACTTTATATGTGGGCAATTCCCATGAGTTCTTTGGGATAGAGGTCTTATAATTACAAATAAAAGAGTTAAATCAAGTACTGGATTTAATAGCTCACAAAGCTATGAAATACGCAAAACAGTAATCAACACAATTAGTTATGCACACAATTACTCCTGTGTCACAGACACGTTAATTAACTTTGACAATTAAAGCACAAGAAAAGTCTACCATTAATTAATTAAACACTATAAATCACAATAAAATTCAGTCATATATCCAATAAACAGTATTTCTAACAATGACAATGTACAACCTTATCAGTCCGAAGTGGTGATGGCTCAC
>PNEQ01002804.1:103370-137751 GCA_003012365.1 Medauroidea extradentata | reverse complement strand
AATAACAGGAATGCAAAATGAATCATACAATCAACTACTAATACAATTTAAGCATTCTGTAAATATAAATTTATTGAGAATACTTACATAATGATATCCTAAAGGTCTGCATGAATCGAATTATTTTTATTGGCCTACTTTTTTGTTAATGTCATCGTGCTGACAATGATAGTATGTAAAGAGAAACAATGAGATGAAAGTAACCTACTGCCAGTAAGGTAGTCCAATATAATGTTAATTTTAACCTAATCATTTTATATTAGAACTTTTCTAAGTAGGTTCAATATATTTCGCTTCTTATTATGATACAAGTCCAAGATGGGAAATTATAAAACTCGAATCACCAGCAATAGAGTTAAGTGCAATATTGGGTTTCATTTAACATTTTGTCTGAGTCCTAGTTTAAAATATGAAATTGTATCAAATCAAATAAACGGAGAACAACCAATAAATAAGTAAGCCTAGTTCATTTTCTTTGTGTAATCGGTAAAATGGCGCGACGAATTACTGATACTGTTATAAAAATTGGTGTTTATTATTATTACGTTAAAGTTTAATGTTGCAGCATCAAATGTTTTAGCTAAACAGGCGCAATTTCCAACAAGGTTAAAATTTTCCGCACATACACACACACGTACATAAAAACGGGAAACAATAAATTTGACGGACCAACACAACAGTCTTGTTTATAGACATCAATAACAGCTGTGCGGCCAACTTTATAATCGCTTAAATTAATACTGTACTTCACTAAATAAATAGTTACCGTTTTGTTTTTTGTGAAGGTAATATACTTGTTATTTATTTCCTAGTGAGTTTTGGTTATCTATTACGCCAGTTACTTCTTATTTCCGAACAAATGAAGCTCTGGTCGTTTTTCTCCCATTACAGACAATGTAAACATCTGCTCGCATGGGTACTGAGTGACGTCATTGCGCAGTAGCGATGTATTTCGATCGCCGATCGGACAGGCCTGTATAGTTCGGCCATGGTCTTAGCTAACCTCACATCCCCTCGCCATCTTGCTTATCGCCGTCACTACCCATCACTCGGATATTAACGTTGAATACACTTGTACCAACTATGCGTTAGAATAGTACCAATTAAATTTGTAACTTGCTTGAACTAACAAAATACGAGACGCTCCAATATAACATATGTATGTATACATATATAGGGTAAAAGGGTAAACATACCATTCTCCGTGATACTAAGGCTTCGAAATTAACTAACAGAAATATATTAAACATTTTAATTGTGCTATTATATTTGATATTCTGGTTAGATACTGTCGAAACTACACATTTCTGCTCTGTATTGGTAACCCTGCGAACTCGGCGTGCACAGCTTTCCCAACTTTATGAATCCCACAAAGTTGTTAACACAATATTTAGGTATATCACAATATGGGGTCAGTTTATCATATACATACAAACACGTACATATACACACTTGCCTCTAAAACTTTCTTAAAATTTGTCAAGTCTGTGCTGCCTTCGTTAGTGTTTACCAGTTTTCTTCGGGAGAAAGTAGTCTGATATTTTTTCTGCTGATGACTACAGTAAGGTTGTTGGAATTAATCGTCAAGAAATACCAACATGTATTTCCGATGCCAAAATAAATTAATAAATGCACGCGGTGTAAACTTAAACGCTTATATCGCACAACTTGAATTAGACTGGGAGCATGTGGACCTCCACCCCGAGCGATCACTCGCAATAATAACGTACAATTAAGTACCGACGGAATCCAACAGGAGTTCCTCAAGAAAACCAGCCGACCAGCCGCAGGTAATATAGGCTAAAGTCTCTAATACAGATTGTCGCTCAGATTGTTTTAATTCAAGACGACGGACACTTGTATCCATTAAGAGGAAAAGGCGCATGGCCGGTATTGCAAATATAACTATTTAACGGCAATTTGTCCCACACATTCACTATAGCTTAATTTTTGGATACGTTTAAAATAAGAACGAATTCACTGACCAAAAAATTTAATTTTATGTAAAACAAAAATGTTTAAAAGTTCTCCGTACTTACTTTTCATAATGACTCAACCTTCATGAATAGCTAGCGATAAAACATTTAAGACAATTGATACCAAGCTGTTTTTGCAACATTCTTAAACTTATAATCATAACATGTCTGTCGACACATAAAACACGCAAACAATAAGCTTCTATAAATTAAGAACTGCAGCATACATGTGGCTAATAGAAACATAATATAGGGCATCTATTACCAGAAAATGTTTTTTTAAATAAACGTTTTTTTAAACTCTACTATAAAACAAACGGATTCGTAGAACACAAAACAAGAAGCCGGTTTAGATGTCACTTCATATTATCCTCAAATAAAACTGTAGAACCAACGCTTAAAGACGCGTAGAAAAAAAAGGGTAATACGAAAATATTGCTAGAGACACTGGGAAATCGCGAAAATGTTTTAAATAGTCTCCAATAAAGTGTATTATATTAACCGTGACACGTGTGAACAGTTTTGGGACAAATCACACTCGCTGTGTGTCCAAGCTGTGCGGTTATAACTGGGCCTGTTGTGGAGAGAAAAAATGCTATAAATAAACGATAGCTAGGGTCCGGTAGTTTTCGCGAAAAGATTTTTGCAGCACTTTGTTTCAGTACCTTACGTCGACCTTGAAGCGCGCATCAAATGCCACGTCGCCTCAACTAGCCAAGCGCTGAACTAGCGTGCAAGCTTCCCGCCGAACGGTTTTTACTATGGGACACTAAGGGGTGACCATATAATTTTATTGGAGGAAAGTCTGCAACTAAGTTCAGTGCACATCGCAACCTGAGTTTCACATACATCCGGTTAGTACATTTTGAAGTACGGAAGTCTGAAAAGGCCGTTTTGTAGCTATTATGGAGGGCTTATAAACAATGTTTTTAATGAGCGTGTCGTCTAAACAATAAGGTTCCGATCTTGTGTGAAGTTTGTTTTCTTTTCGTACATTGGCACAATGGGCACATGTGGAATATTTTCGTAGAAAAAAACTGTTTACGAATACAATGCAACGCATTTGAAGCGTGGGTTAGGCGGCCGCCTTAACACACAACGTCTGAAGGTTAAACCCGCAAATCACAGACGTGATGTGTCACAGTTATCCGTGTACTGATTGGCACAGTCAAATGAATAACGACTCTGCACAAAAACACTCTGCCAATAATCATGAAGTTGAGCTG
This sequence comes from Medauroidea extradentata, assembly GCA_003012365.1. Classification (NCBI taxonomy): domain Eukaryota; kingdom Metazoa; phylum Arthropoda; class Insecta; order Phasmatodea; family Phasmatidae; genus Medauroidea; species Medauroidea extradentata. The sequence continues at coordinate 134,549 of PNEQ01002804.1, read as the reverse complement.
CAGGTGTGTACGTAAGACACTGAAACAAAGTGGGGCAAAAATCTTTCCGCGAAAATTGCCGGGCCCTAACGATAGCCAGTGTTGATACAAAACATTCAGTGTTATATACATCACGTTGGAGCCTAGCAAACAGTCAACTATTCCCGCGATTTTCCAGTGTCTCTAAATATTGAATGTCAGTTAAGCACACTGCGTGTAGAGGCAATGTGGCTCTCGTCGAGCGTGACAGTCTGGCCCTTATCGTTCTGCTGTTTCCACGCCTCAAGATGCGAGAACTGCTCACAGCGTCTGAGTGATGTTTGCTGAGGAATAGCATACAAAGACACGCGTGTATACTTGTTTCAGATCCTCCACGTATCTTTAAATTGTATTTGCTCGCAGCTGAACATAGTGAAATTGGCAATTTCTACGATATATTTTAAGGGCTTGTTCATTAGTTTTCCAGTGATTTCGAAAATATTTTTTATTGCCACCTAATGCTCATATCAAAATTTTGTTCCTCAGTTTTGGCACTAAAATGTCATAATTTGTAGCTGAATTTTTTTGTAGCAATGTACTGAATGGTTTATTCGATTTCGTTACCCAAAGTGCCATGCTTTTTGTCGTAAAAATAAGCCAAAATGAAGCGAAGTACTTTTTTTTTTGCTGCCGAATGGTACGTTATTTAAAAAATTAAAACGTCCACAATATTGTGCATCGTTGGCTCAAATTTTTTCAGAGGTTTTGATTAAAAAATATTTGAGTTATTGGCACCAGTCTGAAAAATAAAAAAAAACTAAGGTACGAGCACTTAAGCATTAAAATCTTGGTGCAGGGAGTGAGTGAAAGATTTTGGTCAGCGCTTAACATCGAGGTCTTCAGCGCTCGGTGCAGAATGTTACAGAAAATACAGGTGTGTCCAATACACATTTGTCTTTAATATTACGTCATGGAATTGTAGTCATAGAGGAAAGCTACCCGCGAGAAGATTGTACTGCAGTTTAGGGACAGAGGCTAGAATGAGGCGTGACGCGCGTACTACTACTGCACTTACAAGCAAAATACTTGGCTACTGAGCGAAGTGGTCAGTTGACGGTGACCAGCCTATACACGGGAGGTTTTCACTCTCGACGAGGGCGGACATACGCCGCTGTTGCGCGCTGCCGTCAACAACTGCCGCCCAGTATGAAAGTTTTCTTCAGTTTCTAGGTCAGCGGCACCGCGGCGCACCAGGCAGAAGGAACACCAGACTTTCGATTGGCGGCCAGAGCTCCCCCCTCCCCCTCCCTTCCGCTAGCAGGAGACGTCGACGGCCCAAATATCGCGCCGACGTGCCGGGGAGCGAGCCACGACGGCCGTCAGTCGGCCAGCAGGGTGTCCCGGTAGCAGTTGTCCGTGGGTCGACACCTCTAGACGTGAGTACCTACCGTCTCTCTGTTATATCTCACCTAGGTAACTTGTCGTAAACGTATCTGGTCGTCCCTAGTACATAGTACGGCGCAAGGCATGTTGTGCTGTCTTGGAGTTCCTTCCAGCGACATCGCATCACTGACTTTCGGCGGCTACTGCGTACCGTGTAAGATTCGATATTTCTAGAGACGCAGATAAATTCACTGGCCTGTAGCCTATCCTGGCTGCTCGCTGACACAGTGATACCACATTATTGGTCCTGCATTTAGGTGCTTATTTCCTATTAGCTCAGCGCCTTCCAGGTTGTTTGAAATAGAACAACACCGATTGCGAAAGTGACGCTAGCTCACAGTTGTTTGAAAATGTATCCTGTGCTCAAATGAAAACGCGAATTTTTCATGTCCTTGGATACTAGTACAATGTCGAACGTACAGCACACATTTGCCACACTGACAATTGTTTTGTTTATCTCGGTGCATTCTACCTTTCTGTCAGTGGCATGTCGTGGTCGCTTTTCAGGGGAAGTGGTATTAGACCCGACACTCTGGGCACGTGACTTTAATATCTGTGAAGGGATTAGCGAATACCATTATTTTCATGTTACTGGGGTTGTGTGGTTGGTAGGGGCAGGAAAATTTCGCGAATTCAATGACCTGCATGCTAGATTGCACTGTCCTGTGCATACTGAAGCCCCGACCATTTGTCCACTAGCTGCTACTCAGTGGAACAACGGGTAATGAATGAATAGACGGGGCTTGAATATGCGTAGGGCAATGGATTCTAGTATGCAGGTAATTGAATCCGCGATATGTTCCGGCCCCTAGTGATTGGACAGATCCTACCTCCCCTTCTGCGCGTTACTGGCACAAGAGTGTATCTGCGTCTACCAGGATAATGTTTAGAGACGTGAACTTTTCGCGGAAATAATTTCGTCCCAGTTTGTTGCTGCGTCTCAGGTACACATCTGCAGTGCTGCTGCATAGGCAGTACTTGAACGTTTTTACATTCACGTGTCGTGGGGTCTATCCGCAAGTCACAGACGTGTGTTGATACAGTAACTTACTGTAGTTGGCAAAGATAATAGAAAGACGTCACTTCACAAAGGCATGCTGCCAATAACCATGAAGCACAGCTGTAGATGTGTTCGTAAGGCATTGAAACAAACTGGGGCAAAATTATTTTCGCGAAATGTTAGTGGCCTTACTAATGCTACACACACAACTCAGTGTGCATAGTCACTGCTTAGCACCGCTTATATTGGAGCACTTCACGTTTCGTCATCAATATCTAATACCAATACGGTCTCATAGGTAGAGAAGGGCGAATTTCGCGCGTTTACTGACCTGTAGGCTAGTCTCCGAGGATATGTGCGTACTCAAGAAGACAACAGCTGCTCATTGGCCGACACAGTGATACTGCATTAGTTGATTCTTTATTCACTCTGCACTCTACAGTGGGAGAGGGTGAGAGATTTTGGTCAGCACTCAACATCGAGGTCTTTGAAGTTGTTCCCGGGGGGTGGGGGGCAGGCCCCCTCCCAATTGACATTTTATAAATAGTTTACCCATAAAATATTACAAAATTATTAAATACGTATATTCTATTTTGTTTACAAAATGCCACGAATAGCGCCCATTTTGCACTTTAAGAACGAGTGTTGCTCAATTTTATTGTATTTTCAATTCTTGAGCCGTGACATTTATTCAAATTGTGTCATTAAAATTTTCTCTTTGTCAAAGCATACGATATATTCTTGGTAAACCGCTTGACATAAATAATTATAGAATCTTTTATTAATGTGTCATGCAGAATTATCGCAAGGGAATTCTTAAAAGTTAACCTATAATTCTCTTGCAATGATTCTGAATGACAAATTAATGAAATATTCCATTACCATTTATTTAAAGCAGTTTACCAAGAATATGCCCTATGCTTTGTCGAAGAGAACACTTTGATAATACAATATGAATAAATGTTATGGCTAAAAAAATCTGAAAATACAATAAAACTGTCTAATACTGCCCCTTAAATATTAAAATTTTCCGGAGGAGAACCCCCGAACTCCCGTTGCTTTTTTGACTTGGGGTGTGTGCACAGTTACTTTTTCTGGAATATGCCCTCTTAACCCCCCCCCCCCCGGCCTCGCAACATACCTAGAGCTGTATCCGCCCCTGGTGAGTCAGATAAGTCGAGGGCCAGTTGAGAAAGTGACAATTGTTTATAAATGTTTAAATTCTAGCTTGTGCGTAAAACAAACCACGAATTTGTTAGGTTCACAGTCATAGACGCGCAAATTTTGAGTTTTTGTTAGCTGACAGGACAGAATTCACTGACCTGTACCCCCCGAACACGCTTCATGGCGTTATTGGCGAGCTTTCGTATTCCTATGTGTCCGCATTGGAGGACACTGGGCATTTATAGTTCGCTCTATCATCATTGGTTCAAATGTCCTTCTATGTCGTCACACAATCTGCCGACCAAGAGTAGAACACACAGTTATTTGCAGTCCATGCTGCTGTCAGTTAATAACGTGAAATTTCCAGGTCCCTAGTTACGGCCAACTTTGTGAGCAAGCTTTATACAGAGGAACGCATCTCTAATGCTGGCTATTATTTGTGACGCTGAATTATTTTTTTTTTTTTTTTTAATTCCGACATAATATATCATACTAAAGGAAAGCGCAACATTCGGGAAAGTATTGACTCGATAGGCTGGTAGAAGCTGTTGCCTACGATTTTGATTTTTTGCTGTACTGACATTCGAAAACCAGTAAGTTTCAATAAAGGTTATTTTTTTTTCCTTTTAGTGTTACTTTACACATATCATGTCCTGTTTAAACAGTATTGCATGATCGACACCTCCGTATGAGAGATAATCTCAAGCTGTGATGTCACTATGCCTTATTTGGGAGTACCGCTAAATTTTCTCAAATATCGATGGCGTCCTCCTAACTACATGAAGATATGTGTAGTTGATATAATGGAAAACTTCAGTAATAAAGTAAATTATCATCATGTTCTACATATAAGTAGTACCGAGCAATGCTTTTGCTGTCGACTTATTTGAAGGGTATGTGGAGAGGCAACGGCAACCTACTATATAGGCCTATCACAACTGAAATATGCGAATTTATAGATATGGTACAATTTGACAAAGAGATTTAAATAAAAAAGTTTTTGTAAATAAATTACGTTTTTAGTTTCTATACTATACAACCAATAAAAATCAACAACTACACAATGCTATGCTATGAAAGCGTGTGTTGCAACAGAATCACCACTACGCTGTGGGACCGTGGTAGCCGAGAGGTCAGAACTCTCGCCTCCGACGACCAAGGCGATCCGGGTTCGACTCCCGGCGGGGTCGTTCCCCAGATTTTTGCATGTTGGTCGGCAGGCTTTCTAGGTAATCTCCAGTTTCCCCCACCACTTCAATCCGGCGCTGCTCCATATTCACCACTTGTCATCCCTCACCAGCACTGAAGACCTCGATGTTAAGCGCTGACCTAAATTCCTCTCCTTTCTGCACTGTGCTGCCATTTTTTGGTCATATTGCTTAATCCCTTATCAGAATGTACAGTATGATAGTATCGTTCATTCATAAAACTTCATATATATATATATATATATATATATATATATATATATATATATATATATATATAAAGCTGGGTTGCTATTGTCATTCCCCGTACCTTAGATTTGTTGATGCTGCTTACGTGTACCGCACTTACGACTCTCTAATAACACTGATTATAGACTGCTGGTATTTCGGGATTGTCTTCCGACCTGGCCATGTCATACCCTGCCTCCTCCCTTTCCTTCCACATCGACAGATTATAGTGACACCACTAATTTCAATTCAAACACTGTTCAAACAGGGTGTCCACCGACCTGGAAAACCTGGAATCATCAGGGAAATTGTGGTCATCTGGAAATATCAGGAATTTTTTTATCTGTCTAGGAAATTTCAGGAAATTCTCTTGCCTAGTTAATTTTGAGCTTCCATAATAGTCATAGGATGGGAAATAATAAAGGTTTGACTGTATTTTTTGTTCAAAAAACTATCCTCGTGAAGAATTAGTTATACGTCATTGTTAAGTTCTATAGTTATTTTTATGAGCTTTTTTATCTTCATTGGAAAATAAGTTCAAAATTGGTCAAAAATGTTTTCATGCTTGTGAAAATCATAGGAAAATCAGGAAACTTGTATTGTCATGAGTGGCTATCCTGTGACACTACGCAGAGTCTACTTGTTAATACGACACGTCTCATAACTAAAAACTCGTAAATTTCACGGGTTCGTTCAGAAAGAAGTTATATCTCGACCGTTACGTGGATCACTGTTGACGGAACTGCTTCTCGGAGACTCTGATCCATGTTCCTGGTTCGTGACGCTTGAGCTCCCCTCAAGTTGCTCTTCTGTGTCCTCAGCTGTTCTGTGCCCCAGCGCCGGGCTCGGAGCGGGGGGAACTCCGGCAGCGGTATCCTCCTTAAAACAACTAGGTTTCAAGGTCACGAAGCGCTACCGTTGTACATGATGAGTCATGCGGACGTTCGCTGCTCTTGTTACCCACTGCGCGTTAACCTTAGGCCGCGATACAACAGGTAATTAAGTAATTGGCAATTTTGTGTTATTCGATTAGAGGCCTTCTCAGTATTCATTCCGTGCTTAGCAAACTCTGATATGCGAAGAAAACGAGTTCGAAAATCACAAAATAGATCATAATTGAATCGGCTTTAAACAATAATAAAATAAAAGAAAATGGCGGGGGAAGGCAAAAGTCGGTAAGTCAATGACCTGCACGCTAGGATCCACTGTGCTGTGTATATTCACGCCCCGATGTTTTCTCTATTAGTAGGGAAAGGAAATTTTCGTGTGTTCAGTGACGTGCGTGTTAGAATGCACTATCCTATGCATACTCGAACACCCTCTGCTCCTTCATTCTTAGGACCGGTTTCACCAACCAACTTTAAGCCATTTAATCTCGATTATACATGTGTTGTGTTTCACCAAGCAATTAAACTATATTTTCTCGTCTTAAGCAATATTAAATTTCAACTGCTCAATTTTGGCCGGGTAACTTCACTAATTTCGCTTGAGCTCAAAATAAATTAGTACGATCACTGTATAATTTGGTATTTGAAGACGATACAGACGATGAAGACTTTATTTCTATGTACCAGCCTCGCCGGATTCGAGAAAGAAATCATTACTCTGACGAATATGATGATACAGACTTCCGAATACATTTCCGCTTGTCAAAACAATAGGTCCATTCACTTTTACGATACATATAAGGTTATATTTCACGTCTGGTAATTTCAGGTTATCAAAAAATATACAGACGAGAAAATAATTAAACAATTCTTTGACTGTGTAGATAAACGTTAACGGGTACAATTTTTGCCTTTACGACAGTAAAATAATGAAAATTATATTTGATGGGCCATCTTCCACTGGTCTTTCTTTCTGGCTTAGCTCCAAAGTCACCCAGGGGTGCCTAGCCCCACTAGATATCATGACGCAAACACTCCCCCTCAAGAACGTTGTACCAAAGTTTACAAATGAAATAATTTCGGCGTAAATATTAAACAAACACACATTCGGCAATCTCCGACAAGTGTTCGGGTATTTCCGACACAATTAAGGCAACTCAGCTCACACAACCTATCGTGCAGCCAAGTTTAACTCATCTCTGGTAACTTTAACTCGCTGCGTTGTTTGTGGAACGCACCTCTGAATTAAACTCAGGTTTAACTCTTCATCGAACATTGTTAATCTCGCTTTGTGGCCACGTTAAACTTCGCTGTTCCGCAGTGAGTAGCAGCTAATTGACAAATGGCCTGGGCTTGAGTACATACAGGACAGTGAATTATAACATGTGGGTGGGTCATTGGACTCAGGATCCTTTCCTTTCCTCAGGAACAGGACGCCTGGTGAAGGGCGTGTTCGTGTGAGGCGAAAATCTACGAGGCGCTATGAACAACACCGGCCGGCGTGCAGTGCTCCCGCCGTAACGTTTTTACTGTGGCACTTCAAGAGGTGATAACTCTATCATTTTATTGAACCCGTCACTGTAGCAAAGTCAAAGCCCAGTGTACTTGTAAACCTCAATTCCGAACAAATCCGTTACGTACATCTTAAGAAACAACCGCGTGACAAAGCCGATTTTAGCCAAGTTTGAGTGTTTAAAAATAATGCTTCCAATGTGCGTGGAGTCTTGAAAGTCACATTCACAAGTAGTCTGGAGTGTGTTTTGTTTTCGTAGATAAGCATTGTGGACGCACGTTTACTGGTCTTTGAGAAAAAACGTAACTGCGAACACGCTGCACACAGTTCATGCACCATCCAGGAGGCCAAACCATCATCTATAATGATTAGAGACGGGAAAAATTCGCGGGTTCACTGACCCGTTGGCTAGACTGCAAGAATATTTCTGAATTGAAGCAGACGGCAGATGTTCATTAGCTGCTTGCTGTTAAAATGATAAAAGTCAGTATTAGTTACAATTTTATCATTGGCTCAGATACTTCCATGAGATGTCAAATAAGTCAAAGGCCAATTGCGAAAGTGACACAAACATACAGTTGTTGGAATTATAGCTTGTGTCCAAGTGAAAACGCGAATTTTTCAGGTCTCTACTAATGATGGTATATCGCGAAAATGTTTTATGCCAACATATACTTGGAAACGTTATATATTCTTGTAACAAATACAATTCGGCAATACACTTCTGATACAACGTAGTTGCCCGCAGAACAATAAAAGGCTTCAAATATTACAATATCGGGATTCTCATTGGCTCAGTCAAATAGGGCAACAGCTCCAAGTACAAGGTAAAACCATCAATCTTGTGGTAAGCTGAGCGTGTGTTGAAATCCAGCAAACAGTCAAGTTTTCCCGCGATAAACCATTATATCTACTAACGTAACATGCATAGGTAGCTCTATATTTTACTTGCGCCATTACAAAACAGGAAAGTCAACATTAATCACTAGATACATGCGAAATTGGTGTTATTATATAACAGTCGTTACTTACTAGTAAAGGCACGAGTATTTCGCGTATTCATCTGGCAACAGTTCTATACGTGTACCGGCTGAAGCCGAATATCCATTGGCTTCTAACCGTACAAACGTGTAGCACGTGATATCCCCACGACTTTTCTCCTTATTTATAACTGGCTTGCAGTCGTCAAATGTGTGTTAAAACCGCTCTCGTCTAATCACAGAAGGAGTAGTGAAATATACGTTATTGACGTTCAACCTGACTTGGAATCAATACGCGAAACAATCGTGCCTCTACTTTCTAGACATGTAATGTCTTGAACACAATCTGTGATGTCATTGGCCACCATCTCTTATGTTACGTAAATTACGTATTTGACTGATTCAACAAACATTCGAGACACAGTTGTTTGATTTGTTTAAGGACCCGAATGGTGAAAACTTGTATAAAAGTTGAATGTGATTGTCCTATTAAGAAATTGATATCGGAATGTAATTGCAATTGTAGTAAACATGTTCATGTAATTTTATTACATTGTTTAATTTGCAGTTCAAAATTTGAACATTACAGTTTTAATAGTTTTATTCCTTCTTATAAATTGTGTTGCTTGAATAGTATGAGAAAAGAAAAATTGTAATATGTTCTTGTACAAACAGCTCTGGGTGTGCAACTAATATTACCGAGCACGGTCGCGTTTAGCCCAGCCTTTGTATACATTGCATAGATTGTTGTAATATGTAGTAATATATTTGTAATTGTTATAACTCATTAACTCACGTTATTATAACGTTATAATTGAATTAGTGCCAGCCACATTTCTTACTATATCCTTAATTAAGTTAATAAAAACGATATAATTTCATCTCTTGTGTAATTGTCTTGTGCACGAGTTTCAAATAACTGGCCAAAGTGTTCCTCGTTGCAAGCCACGAAATTGTTAGCTAATGTCAGACAGTTGAGGGCGCGAAGATAGTTTGCAGTGTAGTCTGAAGTCAGAAAATAACGCGAAATTTACAGGTCGCTAACATTCGCTAGTCAAATGATGGTCATTAATTAATTCACTGAAATGCACGACTAAAATATTTATAAATAAAAAAGATGTTCGTGGTTAGACTTGCAAATATTTATACTAACTTGTATGTTAATATATTTAAATAAATTAGTAGGCTTATGAGACGTAATATCTCGTACAACCTCAGTATTCTATATGGCAAATGTAGGATTGTTAACCAGCACATACTGTATATAGTATAGGGCGTTCGAGATAAAGTGAGCAGTAAAAATTTAACCTTTGAAAAATATCACCAGCCGTTACTGCATAATTCACCATTGACTATAGTTGCCTTACTGCTTGTAAGGTTGGCAGCGAAATTACGCAATATAGTTCGATGTATTTCCCTATCTAAATACGCGATAATACTGAAACAAAATCAATCCAAATCAATATAATTGTATTTTGTATAGTTAATAAACTTATTTTAATCAAACTACATTGGTTCATACCTGCTGTATAATTTATCTTATACGCGCAAACATCAAGTAACGTGTCCAGAGAGCGGAAGGATACGGACTGGCTGAAAACAGAACTTCAGCAGGGCTTTCTTAAGTGCTCACTGTATCCCGAATCGCCTATAACAGTGAAATGTTCTCTTGACTATGTTCTGAGAGATGAACGACCCGAGCTTCAAGTCCAACTACGACCTCGGTGGCTCGCCGAACAAGGTAGACAGACACGTCACTTCCGACATATGTAAAACCCCCCTGTCCCCTCCCATAACATCACGCCTTTCCCAAACACCAATCAGAGTGATCTGTGGCCATGCGGCTGTGACTTCACGCATGTCTCGGGTGTAACCACACAGCAGGGGGTGGACACAGAATAGGGCGGCCAGGGCCACTAATTTGAAGGGCATCATGCACTGACAACATTACAAAGTAATCATTATGTGTAATATAAATACAATGTTTGGTGGTTTATGATACAGGAGAGTCAAGCATTTATTGCGTATATATTATATTTTTTATTTATTTATAGTAATACACATTTTCAATTACAACAACTTTTCGGTTAAGTTGTCTACCATGAGACTCGCGACCTCGTGACTGCTCGGACTGCTCGTGATGGCTACGAATCGTAAATTGTTTTTGTGTTTGTGGAATAATTCTAGTTAAATTTTATAATGGGGAAGATCAAGAGGTACCCCTGTTCTACAAATAATTGTGATTCTGTTCATTCACGTGCAGAACGGGAGTACAAAGTACTTTCCGCAAAAATGTGAACAAGAGGTTAGATAACGTATTTTTGTTGCCAACCTGTAAACTAAAAGTTTTAGTTTCCGAAGTTGCCGGTGAATGATGCCCCTTTTTTAATGGCTCGTTGGTTAACATGGCCGTGTCCACTCTTGAATATTTTACTTCCTCTATGCCACACAGTTTACAATACTCCCTGACAATGGTCGGTACACTCTGTTACGTGCAACTTTAGAACATTTTGTAATATGCCACAAATAAAGACATTTTTAGATCTGAAAAGTAACATCGATGACCATTTCAGCATTTCTACTGTAAATTTTGTCTTGCATTGTGTCACACGTGATAACATATTAACAGTTATTGCTCATACGTAGAGACACTGGAAAATCGTGAAAATGTTTAAAATAGTCGCCAATAAACTGTATTATATTAACCGAGATACGTGTGAACAGTTTTGGGACAAATCACATACGCTGTGTGTCCAAGCTGTACAGTTCTAACTGGGCCTGTTGTAGAGAGAAAAACTGCTACAAATAAACGATAGCCAATGTTGATACGAAACATCCAGTGTTATATACATCACGTTGGAGCCTAGCAAACAGTCAACTATTCCCGCGATATTCCAGTGTCTCTACTTATACGTAGGGACTCTGTTTTTTCGCGAAAAGAATTTTGCCCCAGATTGTTTCAGCGCCTTACGTGCACATCTGCAGCTCTGCTTCATAGTTATTGGCAGCGTGTCTGTGTAAAGAGCCATACCTCATTTGACTGAGCCTGTAGAATCTCAAGGCTCGTGACAGTTAAAATATCCAATCACTGGCCACGAAGTAGAACTGCAGATGTGCACGTAAGGCACGGAAACAAAGTGAGGCTAAATTCTTTTCGCGGAGAAACAAGGATCCCTACTCATAAGTAGCTATATAACTTTACCAATGTTACACGAAACAGAGTGTACCTTCAAGCACAGGTTCTCGCAACTATAATAAGGAAAACTAATCCTTAACCGAAGATTGCCGAAGTCTCCTCTGTCGCACAACTTGACAACGAAAATAAATTTCAGGATAAAACAACGAAGTTAAATTATGTATCTATACTATACTAACACACATCATTTGAAAATAGTTTTATTTATTATGTTGAAAGTGTGAATTTAATAGTGATGATTATATATTATTAACATGGCAATTCCGAAACGTCTCTCTCCTTCATTGATGATACATGTTGTGAAGTTGGTATTATGGAGGAGGGGAGGATTTTAGCCCACTTCGGGCGTCTTCAGTGAAGATAACGTTCTCGTTGTTGAGCACGGATTAGAACTAGCTTGATTTATGCTTCCTGTTCAAGGCAATACTTCCACAGCAGAATTATAAACAGTAAAAATTGTATGTACTTTTATGGGGAAAAATCTTGAAAGTAAATTAATAGGCCTAGTAAGAATTATTATAACTTTGAGGACTGCACATATTTTGTGTACATCAAGACAAGATAGTACGTATAGCCTACACGCAGTACTATTGCGTAACTCTGGCAAAGTGTTGCTCATAAGGTTGGCAAGCCCTGTTAATTGCGGCTGTTCTTTTTTTTTTTTTTTTCTATCTTGACTTCTAGAAAAATTGGGCTTCCAATAGACGTTTATAACGTTGTACATTTTGTACCACGCCCTCTCATTAAGGTCACAGACTAGATAGTAATACAGACGTGAAATGACGTGGCTGTTTATTTGATACGGACGAACTTCGCCTCGTATGGTAGGTCCTTAATTCAGCGCTAAAAGTATCGGTTAAAAATTGTAGGTTTCTCGAAGCCGATTTGTTTAGATTAAAAAACAGCTACCTTATACAATATGTTTTACCAAAGTAAAATATTTTTGAAGAAGAATCTCTGGCGCCGAAATGTATATTTAATTGCGGCGCAAGATATCATGCTCAACAGACGTATTATTCTGGGTAAATGTTAGCTCATAAGTTGGCAAAAATCATTATCTAGGATTGTTGTTTAGTAGGTTTTTGCATATTGACTTTAAGATACGTGTAGATATAAAATGGCGTTGTTAGGGTTTATTTATTTACAAGACACGCTATAGACGGGTGCAGCGCTCTCAGTCAGTTGCAACAGGTAGGAAACAAATGAGTGCGGAAGCGTGGAGGGTTAAATAACGGTTGTCCAGCTGCGAGTAGTATAGTGTTGCCGTGGCTATTGAGCCAGCGGAGTCTTTGTGTGCGGCAGCACGGCACTGCAGGAAAGAAAGGCGCCTACAAACAACTAACTCTGTGATAACTGCTCTACTTTCTCTATGACACGTGCAGCACGTACTCTATACAGCGCCCAGGAAGTTACGTGCACTCTATACAATACTGCCGTTACCACTACACTCACTACAATCAACTGCACGAGTATACGTGGTTCAGTATAAACTGAGCACTCAGAAAAACCTGCTAAAGTTCTATTTTCAACCAGTTCGTATCTTTCCACGCGTAACGGTTAACGACGAGAAATGCCTTAGCCACGGCCGTAGAAGAACAGGTCTGGACACTCGCCTGGATATTTGACCTCCTTGTTGTTTGGCTGTAGTTCACCAAGTTACCGAGAATATTGTGTTTTATTGGCGCTGATGTTACGGCGGTCGGACTAAACTCCGCCCACTTCCTTTCCGCTAAGATAAACAATTTATCAAAACGTATTTTTTAACAATTTATGAAATACTTCCTTCGCTCACAAAGTTAATAAAAGGCTCCAGCAATCTTTATTTACTTTATAAATTTAACAATGGAAAAAAGTGGACGGAGTTTGAGTCCGACCGCCCGGAAAACAGCGCCAAAAAGTACGACATTCTCGGTAACTTGACGAACTACAGCCAAACAACAAGGGGGTCAAGCAAAATACATTGTTAGCTAGGCGAGTGTCCAGACCTGTTCTTCTACGGCCGTGGTCTAGCCTCTCTGGACATGTCACTTGATGATTGCGTAAGATAATTTGTGCAGTCAGTAGTAATCTATACAGTTTAATTTAAAAAAAATGTTTATTATTTATACACAGTTATGTTGATTTCGGATGCGTTTGTTTTAGTAGTGTAGTATTTAAATAAGAAAATACACGGAACTATACTGCGTAATTGCGCTGCCAACCATACAAGCAGTAAGGCAACTAGAGCTAATGTAGAATTATATGCAGTAACGGCTAGTGATGTTTTTCAAGGGTTAAATTTTAAGTGCTCGCCTTATCCCGAACGACCTTTATGCATACTTTCTCGTACGTTGTACTTTGTTCGGTAAACTACATTCAAAATGCAAACAGAGGAAAACAGTCTTGTTAAAGACGGTTCCTGGTAAAGTGAGCACTTTTTCAGAACATAGTGTTCTAGAGTACAGTCATTTGGGGTAACTTTGTACCATTTTGGTGTAACATTGTACCAGGCAATTTCTTTTATATAGTAGTATTGTGGCCTTCAGCCACTATGCAAACTTCAAAATTAACAAATTTATTCATTTAGAACACAAGCGTACTCTTAAATTCATACTTAATTTGAAATTAAACTAGGCTTGTGGTGCAAAGTTGTCCTGGCCGGTACAAAGCTACCCCAAATTATCACAAATTATCATAATAATTTTAATATATATATATATATATATATATATATATATATATATATATATATAATTTATTACGACATGAACTTTTGAGCGTGTTACAACATATACGCATTGACTGTCGTCTAGATTACTTTGTTGATATATAAAAAGTGGCCGACTATGGGGCCTCCCTACATGCGCTCGAAATGTGTTGCAGCGAGTTGCGATTATTCTTTTTTTTTTACGAAACTACTAAAGGCGCATTATACTTATATATCTACGAAAAACCACACATTTCAAACTATGTAATTATAGTTTTAAAAATTCAGCACATATATTTAAAACATCATTTTTGGGCCCCTAAATATGGCAAAATTGAATTTTCAGGCTGCCGTATCTGTAAAAATAACAACCGGGTTCGAAAAATATAACCATAGAAACAAGCGTTAAACTTTAAACTATGCTGTCTATAAATAAAATAATATGGTCACCGCTTAAAGTCTCATAGTAAAAAGGATAATAGTGAAGCACTGTACGCCAGCTGAGTGGCTTGCACGGAGAGGCGATAATACATTACATACGTCAGTCAACGGCAACCTTACTGCTCCTGTCTCACACACACAAACACCGCCTGTCTAGGCAGGTGCCTTAAGCCAGTTTAACTCGTTAGTCCATCAATTGTAAATTTAGAATTGCCAACCTTTGTTCTATATGCCACAAAAATGGTTTCCCCTCAGACAATAATAGATTCAGCTAGAGGCCATTATGTAAAGGTGGCTACATTTATTTACTCAGGGTTTAAAGACTTTAAACCTGATTACCTCATTTCACTATTTTGTGACGTACTATGTCGTTACTCCGCCCAGGTCCTCAATTATCTGAAATATTAAAATAAACAAGGAAAGTGCTTACTTTATACCAAATCACATATACAAGTTTTCACCCTAGGTGGAGGGAGGCTCGTTCGGGATGAAGGACTTTTTAAAAATGTAATAAAATATTAAAATTAAATATCGCAGTTAATTTACTGATGACAATAAAATTATTTGAAACTCAACAAGCAAAACGTATATGACTTTAATCCACAGTGCTACCACTTTGCATTTAAATTAAATGTTTACAATAAAAAATATTCTTCGGCAGTTTTCAAAACTACGCCAAAGCTGGCGAGAGGAAGAGTAGGGATTAACATGATAAATTAAATTACATGTAGACTGAGTAACACGTTTTAGTCGACCAGAATTTTCCACCAACTTGCTTCAGTGCCTTAAATGCACATATGCAGCTCTGATTCGTGGTCAGAGATTGGGGGTTCTAATTTTTAAACCAGCGAATGACAGACGTGTGGTGTTGTAGTGTCCTTGTTATGATTGGCACAATCAAATAAGCAACGCCTCTGCACAAAGACACGCAGCCAATCACCATGAAGCACAGCTGCAGATGTGCAGGTAAAGCCAGGACCCATATTCTTTCCATCAATAAACAGTGGCCCTAGATATGGCTCACTGTGTGTCGGTACGTGACACAATACACTTTTTTTGCACATCTCGGAGCGATTCACGTTGTTATATAATCTCCTAGATCGTTTTTAAATTGCCTGAAAATAATGAAGAAATAAGTGTTTTCTTTTTATTGCTGGAAAACCTTCGGAAACACACATTAATTATGTATATATATAACTTATAATATAGTTTTCCCCTTCTAAATGCAGAATATTATTTTTGTCCGAACGCGATTTCATAGAAGATGACTGAGCCCTGCTGAATGCAATTTAAGGGCGCTGCCTGCAACACATTTGAAGCGCGTGTTAGGCGCCGTCCTTAACATGTAAGTACCTATAAGTCGTAAAATATCACACAATGCAATTCCTATGTAATTTAAAAAAAAAAAGTTTCACGCGTGGAAATTGTAGTCACAAGTAACGTCTATAAAACTAACACTATGTTGTACAAATATAAAATTATGCGCTTCTGCTACGTTAACACCCTCAAGTTCATGTTCTTCAGTTTACACTGGTTTTGATATATATACACACGTACACACATATGAGCTCAAACGAGAGCAAATATGGCAAATATGTCTGGCAGTTTTTTTAACATGTTTTCACCATGATAGCTAACTTTTTAAAAGCAAGGAATTGTACGATTTCGACTAAAAATGCAATGAACTAGAATTTCGTTAATTTCATAATTAGCTAAATCCATATTTTTTAATGCCTTGAAAAAAAAATTTGCCAACATGGAGAAGACGACAATAAACAAAACTACCAGACATATTTTTGTTATCTGCTCTCGTTTAGGTGTTAAAAATTAATATCGTTAAAAAAAAGTAGAAACTAGAGTGTGACCTTGACCTCTGAACTGTTTCATTGTCGAACTTTCTTGTTAAAACCAACAATTAATTGATTTTCGTTATTTCCAGTCAAATACCCTTGCCCGTCCGTCATTAGAATGTACCGTCGCCCTCTCTCTCTCTCTCTCTCGTATGTTCTCTCACCAACACTCCCGTCGCCGCATACTTCTCGCCATTGCACCGTCTAGCGCTGTACTGCTCCCTCACCTCACCGTCTGGTTCGAGGAACAACCCGCTCACACCTGGGCCTGCCCCGGCAGCCAGTGTGACGTGACGTCACGTGACACTTGGCCGTTGAGAGGCGAGAGAAAGTGCAGCCTGGGAGGCTGGCTGGACCGCCACTCGTATACCGTCCTGTCGCCATTCAGGTTATTATACACAGAGGCTTTTAAGGCTATTCAAGCCACACTTCCTTCCAACTATATTTCAATGCAAGTACCGTTAGGTCACTTTGCACCATAAGTTTTTGTTTTAAGTAAAGGTTTGCAGCTTCTTACATTCGTGAAGACCTAACCACTTGCAACATTAATACTTATCATTTCTTTAGAGAAGATGGAATCTTACAATTTGCATATTAAATTAAAACAAACGGATCGAGCAAGGTTACCAAGGGA
This sequence comes from Medauroidea extradentata, assembly GCA_003012365.1. NCBI lineage: Eukaryota > Metazoa > Arthropoda > Insecta > Phasmatodea > Phasmatidae > Medauroidea > Medauroidea extradentata. The sequence continues at coordinate 117,361 of PNEQ01002804.1, read as the reverse complement.
GGGTGGTGCAAAGTAACCTCAGTTCACGGCATGTTTTGAAATATTGCCACATAGTATTAAACATCAGTACTAATGTAAACCAAACAGTGGAAGGTAGCACCAAACTGTATTTTACCGTACATTTAATGCGATTTTTTTTTCTAAGAAACTGTTGACCGTGACTTTGTTTCCGATGTTGCAATACCACTTGTGTTTTAAATCTGTTTATTGAACATGCATACGGATAAACAATATATTTTTTTACCATTTGGTACGTATACGAATAAATCTATTTCAATATACGGTACTGTAAAAAAAATCAAGAAAAAATAAAATACAAAATTTGTGGAAATATTTTTCTATATAGGTTTTTTGATAATAACTTTCCGTTCTTAAATTTTATGTGGCAATAATATAAGATTTTGCCAATAATATTATAAATAATTGATAACGGTATTTTTTCAAAATTTTCTACAAAAATTTTGACACAAAAATATTTCCTATAACATTTTTATGGTGCCAAATTATGTTGGAGGTCATTAATGAAGTTTTAGAAACATTTCAAAAAAATAAGAACATTTTCGAAAAAAATTTTGGTGTCCCCCCCCCCCTCCACCCCGTCTTTCTTCCCTAACCGGACAGTTTTGCCACACTCCCTTTGTTTTATTTATGAGAATTTTGTTTCAGATTGTTACTCGCGTTTCCATCTTTGTATTTTACGAATCTGGTTTTAATGGTTTCTCATGTACAGCAGCTTGGAAAAGCTGTTTTTTTTTTGCCATTTGTAGAGACTTGAATATTATGTTTCTAATAAGTGTCGATAATTTTCAACTTATATAAATACTATCGGACTTCTTGACTAAGTAGTTAGAGCAACTGGCAGTTGTGTCAAGTTTCGCGGGTTCACTTACATTAAGGGGCCTGCCTCCCTAACTAATGGGCTGGAGAGAGTTGCACTTGTTTTTTTTTTTTTTTTTTTTTTTGTAAGGAAATGCTGAACGTGAATTACACGTGTATTCGTACGTAAATGAGCAAACATATTATTCAAACCGTGTTTATATTTCTTTATTAATGCCACTTCCATTTATCTGAAAGTTTACGGCCTCAGAGAACACCAGGGGATATTAGTAGATGATGATGCCACAGAATATATAGTAATACAGAAGCGAAATAGCCTGTAGGATGGCAAACTCAGTCGTACACGTCAGCAAAATGGCGCGAACGCCTACCGCCAATCAACGTAAGGCAGCTGCCAGGGGCATGTTTTCCTGAACACATCTTGCTCTCCGCACCCCCTCCTCTCCTGCACCGGATCCCGTAGGTATAACACGAGGCTATAACTTACAGAGCCGACTGAACAACAATCGATAGACACTAGCCAGTTACGTGGAATACCTTTATTAACCACCACCAAGACAGACTTGGGAAAACATGTCCCTACGTCAAGAGCAAGCTGATGACATCATAGGATTGGCCACATCCCGTGGCTGACCAGAAACAGTCCGCCACTGTCCAGTCACACCGCACGAGACCTTCGGGCAGTGACGAGCTCACCAGAACCCCCTCCCCCCCACCCGGGGCGTACTATTGGCTTCAACGTACCAGCTGAGCTGCCAGGGCCAGGGCAGGACAACCTTATGGGATTTACTGTTGCGCTTTTTGAAGAGGTCGAGCACGTAGTTCTGTCCCTATACGCTTTGGAGCGCTAGTGGAGGGCGATCCTAGCACCGCCAAACGGCTGCGGCCATAACTTGTTCAGGCTTTGTACCAACCCCTCCCCCTTCCCTCTTCTTGAAAAAAACTGTTTGGTTTGGTCAGTCTGCCATTCAGGTAGAGACCAGAGTGAGAGGGAAAGAGAGAAAAAGGGATGATTTTGTGGGTGGGGGACCAGCATTGCTCGTTGAGCAGAGTCTTCACCGAGGAGACTGGACGTGGCTAGACTGTGTGTGCTGAAGGGCTGTCTAATGCCGCGCCAAATCGCAAATTATTTATCATATGTTGTTTGATTTCGTCAACACCAATAATATAAAATAATTTATTTTCTTTGTCATTAGGTCTTATAATATGTTTACTAATTTAGATCCATTCAACAATTTAAACACAAACTAATAATTTAAAAATATCCCGTTTCCAACAAGGAAAGAAGAAGAATCTTCCCAATCTATTTATAAATGATGGAATTCTGAGGTAACAAGCAACCGAATTGAGAACCTCCTACAGTTTTTCTAAGTCGATTAAAAATATGCTAAGTATTGAGGTTCAATAACATTTTTATTGCACCCCTTACCAGATATGAAATGTCAGTTACTGAACGTACAAAAAAAGCATAGAAATGCTAAAACCACTACAAACTCTTCACAGTAAAGCGAGCTTTTTAGGCAAATATGTTCAGAATATTCACTCGTGGTGACCTCATGCCTTAACCTCTGATTTAAGTGAAATCTCTACACACTGCTTGTTATCTGAAGTGCTGTGTTTGTATTAACAAACTAAAGAAATATACTAATTACCTGAAAGTGGAAACGTAATCACGGTTTTAAAAATTACTTACTTGACCATGAAGATCCTTTAGAAGTAAAAATCATATGGCGAGTTGCAACCTAGAACATGTTAACACCACCAAGCTAGAGCTTTCGTTGTGAGTCTGTCAGCTCTGAATACAAACGTGAAATGAATTATTATGTTGCTACGGCCTATAGGTAAAATAAACTTTTTTAAAAGGCAAGTGGAACAAATTTGCGATAGCAGTTTTCACCGCTGCCTTTCATCCTACCAACCTACAAAGGTGAGATGACATAAGTGTGGAGCAGCGACAAAATGTAAACAGTGAACGAGAAACCCCCAATTTCAACACGGTCCGCACCTAAGAAACTGGGACGGGTAAACCTTCTAGAAAATCGTAAAACGCTTCTTTTATACCGAGAGCACTTATATTCATATAGGAATATTTACTGCGCTTTTAGCGGCAGATGTCAGTAGGACCTACTTCGCATACTGCCCGTGTTGACTGTTATGTTTCTACAACTCTAAAAACGTTATCATTAACAACATTATTGAGATAGCAAATTAATTTAATAACTATTTTCTAAATAATGTGATAAATGAAATAAAACCTACAAATAATGACAAAACAGATAATAATCTTTTAGGAACGGTATGTACAATTGAACATAAAAAATGCGAAAACAATGGTGCAAACCACGCATGTGAATCTACAATAAATTCTTTGAAATCTAAAAATTCTTGTTAATATAATGAGTTAAGTAGTAAACTCGTACAATTTTGTGACAGTGAGCTAGAAATTTTTTTTTTTCAGTTAATCAATTTTATTTTAGAAGCATTAAATAATAATCAACAGGTGGTTGGTGTGTTAGGGGCCTGTATGATTTAGAAAAATTGTTTGACTGTGAAAATTATAATGTATTTTACTAACAAAAATGCACCATTATTGGATAAGGAATAATTTCCAAAAGTTTTTTGTCTACTATCTTAGTGAAATAATACAGGTGATACATAAAAAAAATAAAGACAGCACGGAGACCTTTTCTGAAGTAGTAAAAATAAAAAATTGGGTGCCTCAGGGATCTGTTTTGGGTAATCTTTCGTTTTTAATTTGTAGAAATTACGTTCAAAATTTCATCTATGGACAAAGCAACACTATAATATTTGCTGATAATACATGGTTTTTGGTGAGTCATAAAACAGGTGATTAGTTAATGGCAAAAATCAAGGAAAATGATTCAAAATTACCTGACTGGGTTATATCCAACAAATTAGTAAAAAATTTTGATAAAACCAATTTTATAATATTTTCTACACAAAAGAGTACACATCACATATATATTGTAATAATTATAAATTAAATAAAGTAGATGAGAAATTTCTGTGAGTATAGATAGAAAATATGTTAATTGGGAAAGCGATATTTCTTTTCTAATCCCAAAATAGACTCTGGCTGTTTTTGTACTTAGCTGCATGAGCAATGTAGCAAAACATAAGATACTTGAAAGCATCAATTTTGCATATTTTCATTCATTAATATCTTATGGGATTGTTATTGTTTTATGGAAGGGGGAGGGGTACGAAAATTCTGTTGACGCTAACAAATATTTAAATAACAAAATACAGCAATTAGAATAATTACACAGAGTTATAATACTGAAGTCAAAAATGCAAATAAAGAAACAGCCACATAAAACGATCCTTTAAGAAGTAAAAACAATAACTTCATAATATTTTAGTTCTTAAATGCGTCGGGGGACCGCCTAGTGAACAAAATAGGTAGTTATAATTATGAAACATGAAACAGAAAAAGTAAATGTAACAAAACTTACGTATGGTGTATGTGCATAATGACAATTCCAAAAGATAAGCCCAATTAGCTATATTTACATTGAGTTTTTGGATTGATGCATAATTTAGTGGATTTGGTCTTGCTATTCCATTTCAATTCCTAACTATTCATCTGGTTAACTTAGTGGTCCTCCGGGCCCGAAGCGTTAACGGGTTAATTAATATAATTTGACTTTACTATTACTATAATTTTTAACTTTTTAAATGATGGTTTTATGCGTCAGGGTTATTTTATTTTTAATTGAAGTGTTTTTGCAGTTATTCAAACTTGAATACTTTTAAAATTATTGCAAAAAGCAAAGATAATTCCGAAGTCTGTTAGGCTTTTCAATAAATAATAATAATAAGATGAACGTATGTTGACAACACGAATATAAAACAGCTTAAAACTAAAAGCGGTACAAACATTGTTTGGTCGGGAACAATCAGCTGGAGTTTGTCGGCGTTGTTCGGAGACACTGTGGGCAGAATGCTAGGTTTCTTTTAGTCTGGCTCAAGTTTGCAGAAACTAATATAAGTTACTTCTGTTTTTTGACAGCATTGTCTACAAAACAATTGTCCTTTCTATACTTAATTTAGTTAGATATGCAGCTTAGACCTATGTACTGGATGTGTTTGACTAAAATCTAACTTCGACCTGGAATTGACAACAAATACATATAAACTATTACCTATAGTGCCACAAAACTGAAAATGCATGCAAATCAAATTGTCTGAACTCATATAACATTGATGATTGAGTATCTGCGATTCTGATAGCAATCATTAGTACGACTGCACACAAAAAATCACTGCTTTGTTAACACCACCGGTAATGAAAAAACTAAAATTTATATAACACTAGGTGGTTCCCGCAACTTCGTTTGCGGGGTTTTCTCTTTAATGCCATAATGTTCCTGAAAATAAAAAATATTTTGAAAAGTGCTAAATGGGGCAAAATGATGTTAATAACCATTAATGTCCATTTTATAAATATTTTGAAAAGGAAAATTATCAAACAAATTATTTTTTTTTTCGGTTAACCTGTCCTGCCTCCCACCTCCACCGAACTATAATTAGTTTCGGTAGAAACTTGTTTTTTTCTCACTAATTTAAAATCATTTAGTGGCACCTCGTTCTGTCCCTACAGGCCTACCCCATTTTGACCCGCCTCTCTCCAAAAGTTAATTTCTTTGTCAGCTTTAAATTTCGGGGTCGCACACGCACAACTCACCAAAGTTTTATAGTAGGCCTGTATTTGCTAGGTTTTAGGGTGTCCCATTCTGCCCCTCTGTTCCGTTTTGCCCCCCTGCTTAAAAATAATTCTAACCACTTACTAAGTTTATTTATTCATAAAAATTTTTGGGCATCCTGTTATGTTTCTCTTAGCTTATTTTATCCGTCCCCCGCCCAATTTTTTTTGCAGAAATTTCATTGCAGTTGGATGACTGGTATTGAACCGCATAGAAGACGAACAATCAATCATTTTTAGGACATAAACTAGCAGTCCACCTGCGACATAGCTCGCGTGTATTACTCGTAACAGCGAGTAGTTACTTCAATTGAAAGATATCTTTGTATGCCAGATTAGTCGCTCGGCCATCAAGTGTTACAATAACTAAGCTGCAAGTTGAGCTAACTTTGCAGCTAGCTACGTAGCTATAGCTGCCATCTGAAAAACAGTCATTCTATTCCAGCCAATCTTAACAACTATCCCGGGCCGTATTTATAGTCGTAGCTAAACAGACTTTGAATATGAGAGAGTATTTGGTTGGTATAAATAGTACACGTGATATTATGACACGTTTACATCTAGTGCGATTATTGATGGCAGTGTCCTCAATACGTAGGCATCTAAAGTTATTAAAAAATAAATAAACTATTCACTCACTGGGCAAATAGATGTACAACCATACGTAACGGTATAATTGCAGAATGTTACCTTTCCTATAAGTTACTTCTGTAATGCTGTACCGTAAAGTGGGTATACTTTGCAACAACATGGGTAACGTTGCACCACCAAATATATTGTTGTATAGGACGTTTGGTGAAGGGAAACGAGATGATGGCTGGGCATTCCAAAATTGTAGTTTGATATACTCAGATAATGAGCACTAATATTCCACCAATCAAAACACAGAAATGTTATTCGTGGTGCAATGTTACCTATGATGGTGTAAAGTATATCCATTTTACGGTACTTGCTTTTTGGATCGTCTGCTTTGAGAGGTTTACAGAGGTAAACATACCATCCCCCCAAACGGGTATTTTAGTTTTTTCTCCTAAAAAACTGAGCTAATTATTTATCATGTTTACGTAAACATTCTGAAGCAAAATATACCTCAGTATCTCAACTGATTAGGTGAATATCATGGGGCGAAAGGAAACAAATTTTGCGCTTTTTCGCCTTTTTAGTGATCCAACTTTGCAATCTTACCATCATGTGTTAAAAATGTATGCAAGTATCCAACTGAGATGAAAATCCCGACAACAAACCCATTGAGTCAAAGTGTAATCGACGATTCATTTAATAACTTTACTTAATTCCTTCACAGCTCTAAGAGTAATTATATAAGTATATATATATATATATATATATATATATATATATATATATATATATATATATATATATATACACACACACACAAACACACACACAAACACATATATTTCGACGGGTTCGATAGCATTCATTAATCTAAACAAGAATAAGTGAAATCGATATATACTGATCACGAACCTAAAACATATTTTAACTTTTACATACTTGAAGCGGTTTTTTTGGAAATACCGTGAAATATATTTTCGGTCTTTACGTAAACATCTTTATAATGCATACAACACTTCGTTATCTCGGTAGGTTCGATAGTTATGGAAACGATAGTTATATAATCGAGAACATATTGCACGTCTTTTCATCCCCTTAATTAAAGACTTTCGAAACTTCTTGAAGTCCTGTATTGTATACTTGTATACATTTCCAATTGAAGGAAAAATCAAGACGATAGCCCATTGGGTTCGAGCGATACAGGCAATTAATAAAAACACATTTCCCCACCCCACCTCCACCCCCTTTTTGCTCTTTGGGAGACGAATTTCGAAAGATCGAAAAATCACTTTTTGGTACCTATTCATATCAGCGTCATTTTGAGGTAAAAAGCAACACTGTATTCTGAAGTGTTCGATAGGTAGCCATTATTAAACGAAAACACATTTAAGGTCTTTTCACCCCCTTGAATTTCGTAAATCCCTTAAATTGGCTAATCTTTTTTTATGATTGACTCATTTACGTAAAAGTCACGACGATAGGCCGTCGGTTCGAGCTATGTAGACGAATCTTAATAAACACATTTCACTCCTATTCATCCCCTTAGGAGACGAATTTCGAAAAAAAATGCCGTCTAGTTCTCACATACGACCTACAGGAAGCCCACACAAAAAATTTCACATTCCTTGGTTTAGCGGTTTGGGCTGCAGTTTGACATGTCAGTCAGTCAGTGTTCTCATTTATACATAGAGACGAGTACACCGAGATCGCTAATCAATAACAAGTAGTGTTTTTGTTCGTCTGAGTGTCGTCATGGTCATGAAGGGCAAACTATAACATTGGACATGAAATAAACACACTGCGATGGATGTATTCACAGTGTTTTACTACAAATTAACTTAGTTATAAAAATTTTGCTGAAACTTAACAGAACATTTTCGGAACATACATTTTTGGTTCATTGATTAGAATTATAGGATCTTTTACACACACGCGAACCTGGTAAAGCACGCACAGCTTCACTGATGCGAGCCTATTCAGGGTCATTCCGCACAAAATGTGACATTACAGTGATTTTAAAAATATGTTTATAGCTATATCTGTACAGAAATTTCGAAATATTTAATGTTTGAAGTTTGTAACACAATAAAAAATTCTTGTTTAGAAACGTCTGAAAGTATAGATTTCTTAACTCAAAGTTTGCGTTTGTGGCTGCTTGTTCAGTTCACAAAGTCTTAAGTTAATAATGGTATTATTTTAATTTGATGTTACCTTATGCATATTTTGTAAGTATGTTCCAATTAAGGTACCTTTAAGAAAACGAAACAGCATACACTTACAGTTTTGGTAGAATAATTATGATCTTTTCTGGGGTTTTAGGCTAAGAATGTTCTACGTCACTCTCGTGAAGGAAAACAGACAAAAGTTTCCATAGAAGAGAAACGGATTTTGTTAACCCAGATATATTATGACATAACAGCATCAAGTGTGTATATCATCGAATAAAATATTTAGAGTGTGAAATAATTAGTTTAAAACCATAATAAAGGTGTCACGTTGTGACATGTTTTCTGTCACGGGTGTGTCTGAATTTTTCAGAAGTAAAGTAAGAATTATAAGTTCGATTATAGAGCTAAGAATAATGAATTATTTCAGTCTTCCTGGTATTTGGAGTTTCTGAGGATATTGTAATTATAATTATTGTCGACAATTTTTACTAATTTGTAAACAGTTGTGTGATTGAGAACCATAGGGCTTGATAAAGTACTTTAAGGATTAGTTAAGCTCCAGGATTTAGTTGTATTTGATCTAAATCTCTCTGCTGTGTTATAATACAAACAGTTATCCTTAAAACTATATCCAAGAACGTTACTTGTTAGGCCTATGCTTTTTACATTGCCATGAAAATAGCCGAAGCTTGTGAGATATTCACAAATACCAGTGCTCTTCCCAATACTATTGTCACTAGGAAGTCAGATTAGAATGAACTGCAACCAGATTTTATTGTTCCAGTATCTCGCACAACCTGCAAGTACTATTCTAAATTTAAAAAAATCTAATTACATCGACGATTGAACCCATAGATTCAAGTATTCTGAGGTGTATTCAGACTCTTAGTGAAGCTTCTGAAGATATAGCCACAGTAATGTACAGAGATGAAGGATAAATCAGGCGACAATCAAAAATACTGGAAGACACTTATTCCTTGATAAACATGGAAAGGTAAAATTTAAAAAAAAAATAATTGGAGTAATCTGCTAAAGATGGGAATTGAAATTGGTTTGCTATTCGTACTTTGTGATACCAATGGTAAATTCTTCAAGGCAAACAATGGTGACATTCGTTACATGAATAAAAGAAAGTCTTATCAGTGTATTAAAATTACCAGATTTAAGGGCGTACTAATAAAGCATAATTTATAACTGAAAAACACCCTAATGCTCTTACAGATAATCTTTTGAATTGCATTTTCCTTTTGTTTCAGTTCTAAGTATAAGTAAGTCACACTGGTGACAATGGAATGACCCAGCAGTGTGGTAAGGAAATTTTCGGTTCTGCGCTATGTATATTCTCATCCCGAGACCAGACGACTGGGGTAGCTTCTGCATTGTAGCTTTATTGCCGTTTATTGCCCTCTGCCAGGCGACCTTGAGTCTCAGCCCTCTACTATACCACCCCCTTCCCCCTAAACCTCCCTTGCAAGTCCCTTCGACAAAAGACGACATCCGGCATATCACTCAGCTAGCTACCTGCCTTCTGTCGGAAGAGTTTAGTTCTGATGTCTCCTACATGGCAGCGCTACCCTCCAGACCTACAAAACCCCGAGCTTCGGTCCCTCACCACCAGGGCGACACGAAATTTTGTGCAACACGAAAAGCCTAGGCGTTGACAGTCTGTATATCTTAGTCGTCTGTGGCCAGGGCTCTATAAATATGATAGTTGCGGAAAATAAAATTAATGGACATTATCATTGGCAGCGTAGTTCATAAATGCAATGTAAAATTTTTGAATACATTTGACTAAATAGTTTTAGATTTATGATGAGTTTAGTTTTACAGGTTTTTGGGGCGCGCGAGCACGCATTGGCTTGCGCTAGATCCGAAAGACCCAAAATGGCGGACGGTTATACCCACTCTTTATAGTGCCTTAGCTGAGCTGCCAGGGCAACAGGAAACTTTAACATGCACGGGGCTGGTATCAACAACCTCGGGCAGCCAATAAGAGGTGAAGTTCTCCCGTATCAAATGAGCCGCCATGTCATATCATCTCTGTATCACTAGAGCCCCTGTTTTTCCCGAAAAGAATTTTGCCCCACTTCGTTTCAGTGCCTTACGTGCACATCTGTAGTTCTGCTTCGTGGTGATTTGATGTTTTAACTGTCACCAGCCTTGGTATTCTACCGGCAAATCACAGCCGTGTGGTGTTGCAGGAACGTTATTGTAATTGGCTCAGTCAAATGAGATACGGCTCTTCACACAGACACGCTGCCAATAACCGTGAAGCAGAATAGCAGATGTGCACGTAAGGCAGTGAAACAAACTGGGGCAAAATTATTTTCGCGAAAAATAGGTGCTCTAGTCTGTGATGCTGCTGCGGTGGCTCGTAATTGTCTTCCACAGAGATGGAAGCGAACCCGGGACCCTTGACACACCTGCCAGTTGCTGTAACAACTTAGTCAAGCGGCCGGACCGTGTTTCTATAAGTTGAACAATTTATTGTCTAAAATGTCCGCAGAAACACCTCTTTCCGCTAATTTCGGCGGCTAGTAAGTATACTTTAATGAGTAATGATGAACTTGAAATGAGTAGATACAAGTGTAACGTTCTTTGAATGTCACACGTGTGTGTGTACCCATTTCAAGTTCGTCAGTACTCGTTAAAGTATACTTTCTAGCGGCCGCGAATTTCGCATTATTTTCTGACGACAGACTAGACTGCAAGGTGGTGTTGTTCGTTCGCTCAACGCCTTTCGTTAGCAGTAGGACCTAGAACTTTTCCTTGCCTTACGTTCACATCTGCAGTTCTGCCACAGACTAAATAGTAATACAGACGCGCAATGACGTGGCGGCTCGTTTGATACGGGCGAACCTCACCGCTCATTGGCTGCCCGAGGTTGTTGATGCCAGCCCCGTGTATGTTTGGCTCCTGCATGTTACTGCAGGTTTCCTATTGGCCTGGTTGCCGATTATCAGATCAGCTGCCTCACGCTGATTGGCAGTAGGTGTCTCCGCCATGTTGCTGGTCAGGGAAGCCATTTTGCTGGCGTGTGTGACTGAGTTCGCTGTCCTACCCGCTATTTCTCTTCTGTATTCCTAAATATTCTGTGGTTCTGCTCAATAGTCACGTGACTAGGGCTTCTACAGACACGTGGTGTTGCAATAACAGTATTGTGACTGCACAGTCCTATGAGACGTCACTTTGCAAAGACACGCACACAATAACCTTAAGAGGAGTCCTCGACTGGCGCATGGACGGCGTTGCAGCGTGTCACGCGTATAAACCGCTCAACTTATTCATATTATGTTTACCTACGAAAATAACACACACTTCAAACTATGCTTCTATTTTTATCAAAAATGCAGCACGCTTGTTAGAAACATGATATTCGGGCCTCTCAAAATGGCTAAAAAACGGTTTTTTTTAAGACTATTTAACTCCGAAAATATTACCTGAATTCGTAAAGTGCAAAACGAGAAGCACGCGTTGGTCTTATCTTCATACTATTAAAAAAATAAAATATTGGGTCCACGGCTTAAAGTCCCATAGTAAAAATACTACAACGGAAACCATGCACGCCAGTTTGGCGCGCTGCGAATAGAGGCGACATGCTTCTCGTCAAGCGTGGGACACTGGCTCTTATCGCTGCGCTGTTCCCACGCGTCGAAGGTGAAAATTTGACATTGCGTAGGACTCCTCTTAAAGCAGAACTGCAGATGTGCACGTAAGATACTGAGCCAAACTGGGGTAAAATTCTTTTCGCGAAATGTTCAAGGCCCTAGTTAACAGACAGGCTTGCAGCGGGACGCTTTTGGCCAGTAATTAAATCTTCACTTTTGAGTGACCAATCGCATGTAACGGCGTAAATGTCATCACGTAAGGTACAGCGGGCCAATGACGTCATAGATTGTTCAAGGCTGTACAGGTCAATGAAGTCTAATCTGTTACCAAATTATAACACGAACTGTGCGTCTCTAACCGTCACTCATGCCTAGAGACATGAAAATTTCGCTTTTTCTTTTAGGCGCAAGCTAGAATTCAAGAAACTATAGGTCTGTATCGCGTTCACAATTGGCCGTTAACTTACTCGACACTTCCTGGAAGTAACCGAGCCAATAATAAAACTGTAGCTGAATACAGGCTCATTTCACAGTGTCAGCGAGCAGCTATAAACAGCTGCTGTATGCACGATTTCACACATGTTCTTGGAGGCTAGCCTAGAGCTCAGCGAATATTTCCCGTCTCTACTCAAGCGTGTTGGGCAGGTGTATAGTTATCTTGTAATGACCGAAGATCTGCTCACTGCTCGGCGGCCTAACTGAAACATGTTTCATGGTTGTTCAGTGACGTATGACAGAAGCTGTGAACACAGCCTTACCATCGTCTATTCAAGATAAATGTCTGCACGTGACCGACTGTATGTAGTTATAGTAAGTGGAACATAAAGATCGCGGTCTGCTTTCCCCGCCACTAGAGCGATCTATATGCCGCGTTATATCTACTCCGGGTCCCGGCTAACCTCAATTACAACGTTCCAACAACCGGTTCGCGATAAAACAAGCACTTTTGAAATCCTAGTTTTTTAAGCGCGGATCCAAGGGGGGAGGGAGTGTCCCTTGAGTGTATAGTTCACCCTTAAAGTATTACAAAATTTGTAGGTGTTATATTATTTCTTTTGTTAGGAAACGACTTAAGAGGGCGTGGTAAAAAGAGTAGAAATCAATTTATGTTTTCAGTGTTTATTTATCTACCACGCACTCTTAAATAGCTTAATTTTGCACCTTAAAAACTATTTTTTTCTCGGGGGAGAACCCTCGAACCCCCCTTCTTTGACTCTCTTAAATGTGAGCATAGCTACTTGTTAAGGAATTGCCCCGTCCCCCCTCCCAACCAATATCTGTATCCGCCTCTGCGTCCAATAGAATACGACTGGTCTGGTGTGTAGGTGTCGATAATAGCTGGAGACATTCCACAATATGACGTTCTAACCCGCACGCTATGTATGCACTATGCGTCATGTCCTGTGAACTGCAGTAACAGTGCATTTCTTGTCGTATGTCCACATTAACATTATTCCTCTACAGGCTTGTTCATACTTAATATCGACATGCAACATCATGTACATTACATGACACTCTAAATAGAACGTCTGAAGCCACAAAACAATATATATTTGTCATTATTATTCTAGATAAGGCGGTGTGCTTATTTCACCGCGAACAGCCTTCACCCACTATCGTTGTAGACCTCCAAACATGGAGGCTATAAGGTCGACTATTGTCCACTCACCACGTGTCTCCTCGACTCTACTTGCAAGGCTCTCAGCTGGTCTTCCTATCAGTGGCTATCGTCACCTAAGACGTTACAAAACATCTACACTGACATATTATCCATATTGCAGCCGAAGATAAGGAACTGTGCACTTTATCGGGAGGCGGGATAATTATTATTTTCAAAACAAAAAAACATTAGTATAACACATTGCATGTTACGGGCTGCAATATGTCTATATGTCACCGTTCAAATTGGTCACACACAGAGATAGACCGTCAACATTGATCTTGCACCCCTTGACTGGCGATGAACCGAACGTTTCATGGTACAACATGGAAAGTAAAACTGGGACAGAAATATTTCGGATACATTATTATAAAAATGGATACATTATTATAAAAATGTCGTAATATTCTCGT
>PNEQ01002804.1:83840-103270 GCA_003012365.1 Medauroidea extradentata | reverse complement strand
CACAGGTCACAAGGGGTCTTATACCATAAAAAAAAATCCTGTTAAATTCTAAACACAGAATAAAGTAATCTGTTAACAGAAATAAGGTTATTGCAGTAGTGCAGTACTTTCACGGAACACAATAGCACTGTAACTTATTCCCACATGTTCAGTCGGGACATCAGATCCATGCCAGATGGCGACAAAGTATTTGATTGGCGCCCACGTGACCCGTGACGTCACGTGCAGATGGTGCAGACGATTGATGCTGAGCTGTTTGACCAGAGCTGGGAAACTTTTATTTTTGGAGGTCGGACTTGCCTGGTCAGCACCATCTGCATGTGACGTCATACGTCACGTGTGCTTTGCGCCAGTCAGAAACGAGATACGCGAAAATAAACGAAAAACCGTGCAAAGGTGTTGATTTTTTTTTAATCACACAGTAATTATGTGTATTGGTATTTACTTAACGTACTTCCTAGTAGGCCTATGCAATTTTGTATCGAGTGTCTTCTGAGTTTAAATTTTCCTTTCGATTACATTTACAATGGAAAATAATAAATAAATAAAGTACTAAAATCTTTATCCTAATTCCTTTAATGAAACTGTGTTAAGACGACCAAAATAATTACGTTAGAAAAATAAAAACTGAGAGTGTACTGTACTGCACTTTATCCTGTAGCGTTCGTGTTATCTGTATCAGCTACGTCAATATTGTGCCTCGCTGCCGCCGAAAAATGGACGGACAGCCCAGTCAGACAGCATGATCCAACTCAGACACGTCTGCGCAATTGTGCCTGGACCTTTAGACGGTAGACACCTCTTCCACTCCCACCAATCAAATTCGAGACCCGCCCTTGACTAACGTCCACCGAGTGTCAACTTAAGCCTACTATTGGAGCAGCGTTAGCCACAGTTGCTTGAGCACTCGCCTCTCGCCAAAGCGATCCTGGTTCGATTCCCGACGTGGGCCAGTCACCAGTCGTCTGTAATCGTGCGGGAAAATGCCGCTGGTCGGCGGATTTTCTCGAGGATCTGCCGTCTCCCCTCCCCCCCCCCCAGTCAGGCGGCTTCTGCACTGAAGGGTTACATTTCATGTAATATTTCAAGGAGTGGCGCATGCCTAGTGGCTCCCGGCCAGAATTATGTTCTCGTGATGTGAAGCCCTGCCCTAGGGTACTCTCCCATAGTTTCTTCTTTCTTCAGAATGTTGCCAACAATGGACAGCGTGGACCTTCAGGCTTCTTGGCCTTTCCTTTACTCTCTTCCCAGAACATCTTCATTCTTTCACTTATTTTCTTTCACTCTTCCTCGGAAGTGAAACGTTTAGACCTCCGTTTTAGAGGTTCCCCTTCAAATGATTCTATGCTGCTAACTTTGTTTCTGAATTCTTCTCTGTCTTGGATCACTTCTCGTGTAATACCGGTTTCCTGTGCATCTCTTTTGACTATACACACATTTCATTTCATCCATTATTTTAGTACGCAAGGATTATTATTATTTTTTTTTTTTAGTAAGACTACAGAACCCAGTCATCACGTTGACGAGGAGTTAAGCCAAGATCAAAGACGCCTGGCTAACAACAAAGTGCTCTCTATTGGCGCTCTTTTTCCCCCGGCAGTTGTCAACAGAACGGTGTTCACAAGCCGCACGTCCTGGTTCATAGGGTTACAACTCCGAAATTAGCCATTTTGAGTATAAAGGAGTCTACTCTTGCATTACATGCTTTTTTTTTTTTTTTAAGGGCAATGCCGACACTCATTTAGCGACACAGTACTGCCGCATTTTTTAGTTGGTCCCTTACCATTGATTTGTATTTTTATTATGAAAATATTACTATATAGTATAACATTCTTGGTAACAGAAATAGTGGCTGTTATTTATATTTCAATACTGTAAACGTGGGTGACATTGGAGAATTACAAACACTGGCGTAGCCAGATGCGGGGGATATTGGGATTATCCCCCTCCCCCGAAATGGAAATAAACTGCTTGAAGATAAAAAAATTAGCAGTGTTATGTTCACAGTTTAGGTACAATAATACTGCTTAAATTGTATCATTTTGCAAATTGAAATCTAAATTTTTCCGGGGGAGAGCTCCCGGACCACCCGCTGTGTGAAGTGTGATCAGTCCTCTTATTACCTTGCGAAAATTCTCAAGTTGGTATTCCACCCCCCCTCCAATAAAAATTCTGGCTACGCCCCTGATTACAAAGAAATACTTTTTTTTTTGCATGTATGGTAGCTCTGAATCAAGAAATATGCTTACGATAGACTCCGAATAATTAATATCCACACGACCATAGATATAATCAAATCCGTTTTTAACAATTAAAACTGTTCTCACAAAAATATCAAGTGCCAATATCTCGGAATCACCGAGTTCTGAGAGTGCGAAGTGGCGACTTGACTGTGAACAACATGTAGGAGGGAACTACGATATAGCTGACGTGTCTCACAGCGGCAACGAAAGAGAAAGTTCCCAGGCGACAGAGACAAGAAAAAGAAAGACGTTCAGTTGAGGAAGTGGACTGTTGTAACAACTTTCTCCAGGCCTTTCCCCGCCGGCCGGGCTGACCAACCTTGAGAGCACACTCACACTGCTGGCTGACCGTGAAAGTGCGCTTCCCACGTACCCTTGATGCAAGTTGCCTCCAGGGCCGCAACAGGGGTCAACGGGCCCGAGCATCACCTACCCCCACCCCCAGCGCTTTCACTGGATACAGTGAGGTCCAGACATCCCCCCCCCCTTTTACTATGCATCATGGAAACTGCTTAAATAGAACCATTTTGTACCTTAAAAACCACATTTTCCAAGGTAAAGGCCCCTCGAACCACCACCACCGCTTGAGGGGATCAGTGTTACTTTATAACGTTCCAAAATTTGAACCACGTAGATATTTCATTGGTATAGTAGAAAGTATTTGATATTGTGGTTCAATGTCCCATATAAAGTAACGTAATGAAGCCTATAAACCCAACATTTACACTTTATAAAACTGACTCTTGAGGTTAGGGCCACCTCTGAAAAAAATGTCGTGTGTGCAGCTCTGCGCCAGACTTACTAACATACTCTGACTTGCTGAATTGAAATAATTTACACCGAACTTGCAGTTTAGTATTTTTTTGTTGCTAAATAAAATGAGTAATTTTGAACATGTATCTTAATGATAAAAATTTGAACTTTTTTTTATGACTTTTATCAAATTACCCACGACATCTAATTTCTGTTTAATTTATTTCATTTTAGTTTGTCTGTTGGTTTTTGTTGGGTGTAAATCCCAGATATATACACTTTGACTTAATGCCGTTATGAGAATATTATGACATCTAAAAATTCTCTATGACAGGAAAAAACATTCACTACTAACATATAAACAACAAACACTGTTTCTACAAACACAAATTCATGAGTTTTTCACACTTCGACAGCCTTGTGGCTATTCTAATGTGAAATGCATAATTTTATACTTCTACATAATAGGTAGTTTTAGGTTTTAGTTATGTTACTAATGACTACATTTTCCTCTTGTGGGTAGTTTTTAAAATGCATAGTATGCATGCATCAGCATGTCAAAAGTGAAAATTTGCATGTTTCGGGAAAATACACCCTAATTAACTGATTTATTGAAATAAAATAATGTCACGCACTACGTGATACAAGTTATAAAAACATAAAGCAAAGTATTTTTATGTTTCTAAAAAATTCCTGAACATAAAAAAAATTATATTGATAATTAGCCACATTTTCTGTACACTAAAAATTTTAAACTATTTTACGTGGATCAAATGTTTTTTTTTTTTAGGTAATAGCAGCCTGCCACATTCCTGCTTATTACGGTACCATGTTTGTAGCAATAAGAACTGCCCATTCAGGGTGATATACGTGGGTGTTAACATGTGCACATCACCCTCTACAACCTGACGAGTTGTCATGACGAGGTGTTGAATTGCACGATAATAGCTGATAGTAGCATGACCAAGCTTCTTACACAGCCCTTAAGTAACTGGCTCAAAAATTTCAGCGCTGCTAATTTTATAGACTCAAAATACTCAGTAGTGTGTATGGAATGTTGGTTAGGCGTTGATGTACCACATAAAACTATTAAAGTTGATATTACTAGTGTAATGATTTTAATGACCACATGAACGGCCTTAAGGTGGCTCCCTTGGAATTGTAACCATATTGTCTTGGCGGAAGGCGAGTGCTCTAGCCATTACGCCACCTGCAGCCCTACACTTCCACATGTATGTGGTCGGCAAATCCAGAGAAAGAAAAGATATACATGTAAACATATAGGCAACCTATCTAGCAAGGACGTTCATCCCTACAATGTCACATTATCCATATGTTACCACAATAGGTTTCATTATTTCATTCACAGAGTTCAATGGGGCACGAGTGTAGCTACCAAGTATGAGGAATAAGTAAACCAATAATGGCTGGTACGATTTTTTGTGCAGGATAGCTGTCGTAGTTGAAAAAGCTCTTCATAATAGTGCTCCTGTGTTGCAACTCCATCACACCCATATATTAACAAGAAATATATATGACAATGGTTTGGGGTAACTTTGTACTATTTTGGGGAAGTATTTTTACCAGGCAATTGCGATTACAAATGGGTTTGTGACTCTTCAACCATTAAGAAAACTTCTGACGTCAACAAATTTATTAATCAAGAACACAACAATATTCATGAAATCTTTGAATCTACAACTGAAATTAGACTAGGCTGGTTGTACAAAATTGTCCTGTCTGATACAAAGTTACCCCAAATGACTATACCACTAAAGAACACATTGCTGTTATCAGATTATTATATAACAACAACTTGAGAAGCTAACTACGATTCCTTTAAATTCTATGCAGAAAAATAATGTAAACGTCTTTAAGCTCTCGATCTTTAGTTTCACAGTGGTTTCGAAATATTTTTCAAAACGCAAATTAATACATATATCAAAAATTCATTCTGGCAGTTTTAACACTTATATATCATTGTTTGTATCTGAATTTTTCTATTGTAAAACACCAAATGGATATTTAGATTTTAGCCCCTGAAATAGCACATATTTTGTTGGCAAAATAAGCCAAAATAAAGCAAAATAATTTTTTGTTAGCAAATGGTATATTATTATTATAAAAAAAAAAACGCTATGACAATTGTGTATTGTATGGCTGTACATAGTCTCAAATTTTTTCACAGCATTTGGTTGAAAAATATTTGAGTTATTTGCAACTGTTTGAAATAAATTAAAGATCACGGCCTTAAGTAAATAGTCTGTCTTCCCTTATAACTAACTGAAGAGTATATTTGGCAGACGTCATCAAGATGCTTTAAATCCATGAGGATGAATCCTGAATAGGCACTGAACATACTTATTTTTTCTTTTATGTGCAAATTTAAATACTCATGCATAAAAGCCTCCTCTAATTTAACTCTGGTTTTCCCATAATTCAAGGTCGTTAAAATGCAATCACCACACCAGTTTTCAGGATCTCATGTACCAGAGCAATGCTTGACAGACTCACAACACTCGTTAAATTTTAAGCTCATGATGGTTACATACCATGACCCATTTTCTGATCTCATTCTTGTTGATCCTGTCACAAACGGAAACAATGTGAGGATGTTTATCCTGTACAATATACAAGCTGTTTCCTTTTACTATGAGAATGTTATATCAGTTCCCTCATCTCAACATTCCAAAAACTGTTATGTGTTTGTTAAAAAAATCAAGCATACATGGTAACGTAACACACACACATTTAGGCAAGATAATACATTTCTTGACAATATCTTCAGTAACAAATATCTTTATGTTGCAGCAACCACGGCACAACTTGAACTCTCAGAGCATGGTCTGTTAACCAAGTAGTTCACAAATTTTCTGCAATTTGTGATTATGTAGAGCAGTTCTTTTTACTTCCATTTATGATTATAAATAAGGTTAGAATATTTTTTTGCCATGATATTTTGTAACAAAAACCAATTATTAATGAATAAATGGCCTTTGCTTTATATTTTGTCCAAATTACGTTACATTCAAATTAATATTTTTTACACTACAGTTGTGATATGCATATTTTATCACTTATGCCAATATCGCTTAAAAACTATGATGTCAGCATTAGAGAGCTGGGGACTTTCCAGGGATAATTTCTGTGACCCAAAGAAAGGTCTGTGACAAATTAAAAAATACATGACGATTTTTTCTGAGGTAAAAGCATATAATTCCTGGGCTAAAAATGGCGATGTGTCCCATCATCTCTTTCATCTGAGCAGAACAGCGTTGACTTTAATAGAGTTACTATTTTCACTCATGTTTGAAGTATGTAAACAACACAGTCTGAGATAGGGACTGGTGTGTTCCAGATGGGGTGTGACAGCAAGTTCTTCCCGCTGGAGGATGACGGGTACCAGTGCAGCTTGGACGAGGCAACAAAGGAGATCGCTAGCACAGAACTGAGAGAAGACGAGACGACAAGAGCCAATGCCATTCAGCAGCTCAGGGAGTGGGTGCTCAAGCACCCGGCCATCAAGAAATGTCGGACAGGTACTGCCTGCTGCCGCGCACGCACACTGTTACCATAGCTCAGAAACAAAATACGACATGAAGACAATAACACAACCTTCCATTTATGCAGTGTTTCTAGTATTATTTTTTAACATCTAAAAAAAGAGAACACGGTTAAAAAAAATTCATCTCATAGTTTTGTTGAAAATAATTTTTACATAAGAAATTATATAATTTTGGATAGTTAAATTACTTAAAAAAGATTTTTTAACTGCAATAATTAGCACAAACAAAAACTTTTTCAACTTGAAAAAAAAAAATTGTCTGCATAGAACAATTTTTAATGCAACTAATTGGATTTATCTGCTCACTTTTAGATATTAAAATTTCTACTCACAAAAACAGCAAAAATTAGAGATTGTTGACTTTAGGCTTTTACAATTCAAAGATGTATGAGTTCTAACACCAAAGTCAGCTCCAAGTAATTGTAGTATTGAATCACATTATGTCCGTTACACATTTTATGTAGCAAAATTACTATCTTGCTAATTAGAAGTTTTGTATAATTTAGTGTCAAAATGTCTCAGAATAATTTAGGCCCTCTTAAAATATGACTATAAAATTGAGGTTCTTAAAAAAAAGTGTGTATCATTAAAAAGTAGGTTTAAATGTAATATTATTTTCTCAATTTATTTTAAAAAGTACAATGGTTAGCGACACACTGAATTGCTGATAATCGAGAGTTATGGTCCTCTTTAATAGGCATAACAATGAATACATTTCATTTTGGTCTTGCACTTTGGCAAGAAAGTATGTCTGCAGTTTACCACTCTCTATTCATGACGTGGATGATGTATGTTCCGCAGACTCTGTGTTCCTACTGAGGTTCCTGCGTACCAGGAAGTACAGCGTGCCCCTGGCTCAGGAGATGTTGGAGCGATACCTAACTGTGCGTCAGTTGTACCCTCACTGGTTCCGTGGTCTCGACGTACACGAGCCAGTCATCAGAGAGATCATTCAGGCAGGGTGAGTGTCGGTGACATGTATCATGCATGTACAGATAACTGAAGCAGTGTAACACCACACAGTGCCTTTTACACAAGAGATACCTATGTTTCAAGTTTCTTAATACATATTTGAACTGACTCAGCATGCAAAGTAACTTTAAAAGCTATCCTCACTAATCACGCTGAATTTTTCTTAAATTATTCCTGATTCAAAATTTGGCAAGATCTTACTGAAAATGTTTCAATGAACTTAACTAATTACATTACCTTTCATTACATGCATTGTTTTCTAAACATTTTAGCTTAACTATGAAATATTTTTGTTAGTCAATAATTTACGACAATACTTATCTCTAACTATGTAATAAATCAAATATCTCCCAGTAATAATTTAATCCAATAATATGCCCTATAATTCATAAAATGTAACATTTTTATACCAAAACATTTCCGGTAACTATTTATTACATTAAAATGGAGAATTTTAGCCAAAGAGATACACAGCTTCTTAAGAGACGTTTTCGCAAGCGTGTGGATAGTGTTTCAGCGTGTCATGTATATTCTTATTTTCATGCAAAACTAGTAAATGCACTTCCAGTAGGTTTATCTATACTGAAAGAATAGACACTCATGCTTCAAAGGTTTCAAACATTAGGTACCTACACATATTAGAAACTTGGTTTCGGGGCCCTACAAAACAGCTACACACATTTCAGAACTGTTTCAGCTGCACCAATACCAACCTGATTTATAAAACAGGAATACCTAAGCAATTATGTCATACTTTCAGAAATAAAATTATATGGTCATCCTTAAAAATAACATAGGAAAAAAACCACTATCAAAATATTGCATGCCAATTTAGTGCTCCATGTAGAAAGGCAGTGTTATCATTACCATTATTACTAATAATGATGCACACACCAGTCTGGCCCATTTTGATTAATTTATTTTTGCTTCCAGCACATAAGAATAAATTCAAGGACTTCTCTTAAAATATTTCATCTAAGGCCGCTGCCAACCCTAGAGCAAGAACGTAACCATGAAGAAGATCCTTAGGGTCCGGACTTACCCTTATCTAATGGAAACTGCTTAAATAATACCATTTTGCATTTTAAAATCCAAATTTTCCTGAGGGAGCACCCACGGACCCCACCCCTTTCAAAGATGGGGACTGATGTTACATCATGACATTCCCAGGTTCGGGAATTTCCCTCAAAAAGCAAATCCTAATTTTGGCCCTCCTAGAATTTCAGCAAAAGCAAAGGTAAGGGTTTACATACTGTATTAGATTAAGTAGGACTTGAGTGATCTGTCGAACCTACACTTTTCTGTTCATCTTGGTGCACCCCATGTTGCTATAGAATATTTTAGGCTGTTTATTCTGTACCCTGACAACTGTGAAAAAATATCATTCACAAAAAACAGTTAAACACCTACTCAACATTTTCTGCTTCCCATTTTTGTTTCTGCATTAATGTTTTTCTTCTTCTCAATGCAGAAAATGTTGTTCTCTGAAAGTAATACCTTGAAAGGTGACCGAGAACCACAAAATAAAATTCAAAATATAAATCTCTACTCTTGTTTGCGACAGGGCTCCAAAGGTAGGCTTAACTCGAAAGTCTGCATTACGCATCAAAAGAACTATACCTTTGTGATCTCAAAATATTTTGTTTTATATGTCAACACTTTTAAGAATTAAATCAACACACAACTCACTGACTGTCCAAATTTCCAGGTACCTTGTTCCACTTCCAGAACGAGACGATTTTGGTCGCAGAGTGATTCTACGATGTGCAGGTATTACAAAGTTGTATTTTTTTGAAATACTTTTGATGCACACAATTTATTTATACTACACAGTGCACTCTCTAGATGTGTAAAATTCTGTTCTGAAAACTAATTGCTTTTGTTAAGAATTTTTCGCTGTAGATGTCCTCTCTCTCATGACAGGAAATACTAACTGCAAAATATGTTTGATTCGCTGCTCCTCAATTTGTATGTTATGTCTATAGAGGCACGATATTTTCGCGTATTGATTCTAGGTCATGGTTGAATGCCAATAATGTATACTTCACTACTCCGTCTGCGATTACATGACACCTGTTTTAACACATCTTTGATGACTGCAAGCCAGTGAGAAATAAGGAAACAAGTCGTGGTGATAACACGTGTTACGGTTACAAGCCAATGTGTGTACAGGTCTGAGAAGTCTAGGCTGTTGCTAGACGAATACGCAAAATACTCGTGCCTCTAGTTATGTCTTGATAAAACATTGCAGTTAATGTAGTTAGACATTAAGACTTTTAACAGAAATTAATTTTTTTGTATGTCAATACAGAAACACCTAAAAATTTTTATAAAACAGTAAGCTCCAATTACCTTGAGCAAATATTTTGTCAATGTAATAAAGCTGATGAATTATTTGTGTCCCAGTAGCTTTGTATCTTTGATTCAGGTACAAGACATAATGTCACAGAAGTGTGTTACTGACAAAGATATGTGTACAGCAAGTGCTATCTGAGATTGCCTCTTTCTTATAAACAAACAATTTGAATATTTACCTGAAAAAATGTTTTCTGCATTGCTGTACCTTGTCTCCAGTGCAATCAGCAACAACATAGTCCCAGTAATGAAGTTTTGCCATCAGGAACATTAGCTAGTACAAGAGAGTCAATATGTTCCTATATTTTGATTTTTAAAGAAAATGTTCAGAGCAGAAGCCTCTTTTCTGTCTTCCAACCACATAATTCTGAGGTTGTATCCCATAAAAACAAAAAATGATTATTACTTCTTAGCTTAGTATTCCACCAAGTACTCAACATTACCCTTTCAGTATGCAGTACGAATATTCAGGGAAAGTAACTGGATACCAACTAATTAGGTAACCTCATTAACCTTTCTTTACAAGGAAAGTTATTAAGAGCGAAACATGCTGCAAACAAAGAAGGAAGGAAGGAAGGAAAAAAAAACACATTTATATTTTACATCAGATTGTATAGTTCTTTGTTAAAGGCTTGTTCCGGAGTATTTTTCAAACTGGTACCAACAACTCAAATATTTTTTAACCAAAAGTTTTGAAAAAATCTGAGTCAATGTGCAATCACACGATGCAGAATACTGTGGATGGGTTTTTAAAAATAATGTACCATTCGCCAGCAAAAAAATAATTTCCTTCATTTTTGCTTATTTTCACGAAGAAAAACGTGGCACTTTGGGTAACTTAACGAAATCTAAAAAACCGTTCAGTATAATTCTACAAAAAAATTCAGCAACAAATTATAACATATAAGTGTCAAAACTGTGCAGCGAAATTTTTATATGAGTATTAGGTAGCAATAAAAATAATATTTTCGAAATCACTACAAAACTCCGTAGCAAGGCCTTAAACTGAAAATTACTTCAACAGAATTTTTTGCACGTGTTGTTTGAATGAATATTTTCATGGTTTATCAGAAGAGATATTTTAATTATATTATCTTTTTCACCAACATGAATGTAAGAAGCTAGAAAACAGCAATTTTCCCAAAATCCTTAGCTTAACTTCGGACCCACAACACCAGACTACTTTGCAGGCAGTCTCAAGATGTATAACACGTTCATGATTAAATGCGCACTTTTGCATAGTCTTGCTAACCTTCTATATATCCTGTTGACCACAAGCCTGCAAAGCTGCTAGAAACATAAATATGTTGTTTCTTTCGTAAATATTACATAAATAAAAATAACAGAAAAGCGAACCAATTTTGCTGACCACCAGATTACAATCATACACACACGTTTCAGAGAAATTTTAGAAATTCGCTGCCAATAATACTGTTAAATCTGAGCTACAGAAAATATGTAGGATTGCTGGTTTTTTGCTTATTTTGATTGCTTACAAAAACTTATCTAAAATATAGTTCCCTGGTGAAATACATTTTCTTGCAATAAATTAATAAATCATAAATACTGTACACTATATATTCACAGATACAGAATCAACAAGAAATGCATTAATAAAAATAGGCGAATCTGACAGCATTTACAGAATTGGAAAACACTATAAAGATATTTTTAGTAATTTAAATGAAAATAATGTTATGATTAAACCGAAGAGGTGAGACAGCAGCACAAGTCTTCCAATCAGAGATAACATATTCTAAATGTACCATAGACACAGTAGTTATGGACAGAGATACTAATAGAGGTTGACTGCAGATATGCTTGACAAAAGCTCTAGTCTTAACAACATATACATTAACCGCGTGTTGCAGGGAACTTTGACCCACACAAGTACAGCTCGGCGGACATGGTGCGGGTGCACAGTGTCGTGGTTGAATGTCTGATGGACGAGGAAGAGAGCCAGGTCTGCGGTTACACGCACATCAACGACGAGTCAGGACTCACCATGAGCCACATCAGCATGTGGTCCCTCGCCGACATTGCCAAGATGACTAAGTGTGTCCAGGTAACCACAACCCACCACGCCATATACCTTAATGAGTTTATGTACCAGTCATTTTGGATTATAATTTTTTTTTAGCCAATTTCAAGGGTTTTAACTAAATTTTTCACAAAACCTGGTGTAAATATTGATTTACAAAGATGATTTTTAAAACACCAATACTTTTGTTAATTTCTAACTAGTGGCTTATGGGTGCCGGTGGCTACAGAAATGATACCAGTAATAGTGACACAAATCACAAACTTTAGGAAATGTACTAAGCTAAGCCCTACACCTTGTCACAACACTAATGTAATATAAATGTACTGCAAAATGTCACTGAGATTCTATAACTGCGAGATGACAGATACTGATACACTTCAACAAGCTTGCAAAGCACTGCTCAGCAAACAAAATTAACTCTCTTCAAGGGGTCGTTACTCCAATCCCAACAGGTAATGTTTCTTGTATTTTTCCATCCCATTTGTGGTAAATATCGTCAAACTTTCTGAAGATGCACCTTCCGAACTCCAGACATTCATTATATTCAGATACTGGTCAGCATCATTGTATTGAACAAAAAATAACAATCATAAGAAAATTTTCCCTGAATCTTTAATGCCTAACAATTCTATGTCAGCAAGGTACTCAAACAAACAAGTGCACTGCAACTCGTACATAACATACAATTAAAGCTCACATCTTTCTAACCAAAGTTGGCACTTTACTTTCTATTCTATGAAGCAGTGTCAACCAATCTGCCATCACATAACTAAGCAATGCACATGGTGAATATGCTAGATGAAGTAGCGATGGGATGAGATGGGCGGGAGGAATGGTAGTAACCCGAGAAATTTGGCAGGCCAAATGCAATGCCAACCCTGCCACGTTTCCCACACACCACGCCCCCGGGGATCGTACTTGGATCGCCTTGGTGAGAGGTGAATAGTCAGACCACTAGCCCACCGCAGCATCGGTGTATATGCTTATCTATGAGAAATACTGAACTAATGGACTGTTTTAACAATTACAACTACAACAATCACACAAATTTAATTACTTAACTGTGCACAAATTAGATACAGTACATTTATTCATTCATCTCTTATATTCCTGTCGCCTAAGTACGTAAGGATGGTTCTTAATAGTCGGCAATAAGAATAATGCCATCATTTATATTATTATGAATCAAATTGTATTGACTAATGTTTAAGCAATTATTTCTGTCATTCTCAACAAAACAAGCATAAATCACTGTTAGCACATTGCATGCTGCTGTAGAGTATAAAAATTTAGTACAAAATTCTGAGTTGCTAACTCAGCATATTATTAACAAAAATTCCTAATAAACAATCTAACAGAAGCAAAAGACAGGTGTCACAGCAAAATATTAAAGAAAATGTAAACATTTAAATTTAAACTAACATAGTGATACACATAAATTTGTCTATGTAAGAACAATAGAGGGTTTATTTTCAGAAATCCACGCCTATGAGGCACAAGTCCTCCAACTTCTTAAACCTGCCACATTCAGCCAGCAAGTTCATGGAGTTCTTCATTACACTGCTGAATGAGAAACTTAAATCGAGGATTAAGGTAGGTGGACTATCGTAATTATGCAAAATTCTACCAACAGCATAACTTGTTATAAACCAGGGTTACCATACAAACCAGACTTATGCCAAAAGCACAAGAGTTTTTAATTACTACCCGAATAGAAATTTGAACTATTATTCATTTAGCAGATGTCACTAAGTAACTCATAATAAACATTATTATTTCAACAAATATGAGTAGCAAAACCAGTAAAAACGTTTAATATTTGTGATTTATTTTCAGCTGATACCAAATGTTGATGAGTTACAAAAGATTGTAAACCCCAAAATCCTACCAAAGGAATATGGTGGAGAAACACCCTTGAATGAGATGATAAGTAAGTACTAATTACGTAAATTATTAGAATAATACACACATTTTTAAAACAAGATGAAATTTAATTTTTTTTTTCAGTTTAAAAGAAAAAGTGAAATTTCAAGAAAATGTCGTTTATCACACAGTTTGCAATTGTAATCTGCAAGTTGACTGCCTCAGGCTGGACACCTAGGGTTGTAAGATAGGGCTGAGCCTGCGGTGGTTCGCCATTTCCTTCCGCAGGGATGGGGGTGATGGAAAAAAAAGTGGTTGTGGGAAGCTGAATGACTGGGGACGTTATCTTATACTGAGACCTGGTGGTTGCCTGGATTTAGTGATATATTGGTGAGCTAGTTCCCATCGTCTGAGTGTTTGTCTATGAAACGGAAGCTGTTGTTGCTGAGTGTTAGTCTGTCTAATTCTATCAGAAAGGCAGTAGATGGTTTGCTGTTTGAAGGTCTTTGGTTAAGATAATGTTCTATGGCGGTTTGTCTATGAAACTTAGATTATAGAAATCATCATGATACGGTTTGGATACATTCCTAGCATTAACAAAGGATCATTCCTATACCTTAGCCATGCAATTTACGTGGCTCGGCCCCTGATAAAATAATTACATAAATAATACAAAATTACGTAACATTACAGCACGGAGACTTCAACGTTATACGCAAGCCTCTGTTCATGTACACAATTGTAGTAGTACTTTCACTCACCTATATGCTTCCCGATCATGTATTGCACACCAGGTCTCTGTGTGGCACCCTTCACATATTACACTTTCGCGCACAAACTACCACTGTAGACCTGGTTCCCCACTTAACCGAACATCTTATACCCCCACTCTCACACTTCCACTGACCAATAAACACATAGCTTGGTACGCCAGGGTCTGGACACCTGTACAAAAGCCAAGTGAACATCAAACAGAGGAGGAAAGACAGAAAAATAAATAAATTTGGAATGAGGTGGGGGGGGGGATGGCAATACATCACAGAGGGGTGACATAATTATGGAGCAGCATCAAAATGAAGAGGCTGAGGAAACAGGAGTTCTTCTAGAAAACCTGCTGACCAGCAGTATCATATGGTACAATTCCCACATATGAAAATCTGGAGACCAATCCTTATGGGAATCGAACCCAGATCACCTTGGTGTGACTTTTGGGCAAGTGTCCTAATTTAGGTGTTAGAAAACCTGGTCACCGAAATTTAAATTTAAGTTTCTACCAATATTGAAGTGAACCACTAAGGAAACTGAACTTCAAAAGTTATTTGTACAACATTTTTACTTGCACAGTGGATATTTGGGTATTGTTTGAGTCAAATTGTACATACAAATCACTCTAAAAAGCCATTATGTGAACAAGTTTTACCATCCCAAAATACTCTTTTCCTGCAAACTGTGCAATCTGACAGCCACCTGAGTGTGTTCATGCAAGGGTCACATGTAGCAAAGCAAAACAAGGGCAACATTGTTTTACAAGGCAACAAACTGTCTACACAGCTGTCAACAATACAAGAAGTAGATTCCTTACATGGGACAACAAAATGTCAATTACCATAATGCAGTTAGTCTAGATGTAGCGTTCTGCTGGACCACAAAGAATACTACCCAATGTGAATGTTGCAGATTGAGTCGACTAGCGACTGAATATCAGTCGTTGGTGCCACGTGAGGTAATACAGGGGATTCCGCCACTATTGCCCCATATCTCTTTAAATTGTTATAAATTAAGGATTATTACAAACAGCCCTACATTATCCGTGATAGTGGTAACTTCTTTCCACTAACAACAAATATAAAAACAAAATTCAGGAAGTGTTAAAAAAAGAAGTACAATTAGATGATATAAATTAAAGCCCATTATTGTTCTGTATAGTACCTAATAAACAAGAATTACTAGAAACTATTTTACTAAGAACATATCCAATTAAATACATAAACACATGTCAGTCATAAAGTATTGTCTACCCTGCAGCATGGATGTCCACTGAGCACAAAGTAGATTCTGTGTATAGCATTAAATTGTTCAACAGTGCATTAGTTACCAACACAAAATTGTTAACACTGTGGCTGCTATAATAAATCCTGTTTTGCTGTAGATAAATTCCTGAAGAAGATGGAGGAGAAAGAAGAGGCAATAAAAGCACTTGACGAAATGGAAATCGAAGTAGACCAGAAGACCAAGTTTGTGACGGATCTGGAGGACGAGCTGTCTGGCGTCGCAGGCAGTTTCCGTCAATTGGAAGTGGACTGACTGATACGCTGCCACACACGCCCTACTCATATTGACGCATGAAGCACGCCTGATCTTGCGGGCTAACATCAGTAGCAAGGCTTGTACCCTGAGCTGGCCGGACCATAGCTCTGGTCAGCATTCGCACACATTGTCTGTCCCTCCAAACTGGCCTAACTGCACTGTCTGATACACATATATACTATGCATTCATATTTTACAATGTAGCTGAACTAAATCACTGCTGCTCAGTTATTTCTCACAAAATATGTTCAAAATTATTTCACATGGTTCAGAAACAAATGTAATACCGTAGTTTCATTATATTATAGGGGCAAAATGAGAAGAAATTTATGTAATATTTACCAAAGATTATGGAAGTTTTATATATTTGTAGTAAATTTGTTTTTTATTAATAAGGGCTGCACATAGCTCACATATTTTTTAGAAAATTTAATATTTTTTTAAAGATCTATTTTTATACTTGATATACAAGCTGTATTATATAATTTTAAGTACAATTAGAGTGATTTTACGTATGTATCTAAAAAAACACCCCAATATTAGAATTTAAAATAAATATTGACTGACAATCTGTTATGTGAACAAATAAATTATTTGTGCCCGTATATTACAGTGTTGTAACATTTAATACAATGTTTGGTACATACTGTACTTTTGTTACATATTCTTGTTTGTATAAAAATTTATGATCAGTTCCTATTACAAAAATAAATAAAAAGTAGCCTGTATCTTCGCTGCAAACGTCTTTCTTTAGCTTGATTAGTCTTACGTAACATTTCAGGTAAAGATGTTCTATAAAATAACTGACAGGTTGCTGTATTGGCTTGTCACATACATAACAACAGATTTAACTGTTATCACAATTTTTATTACAAATCCTACAACATTTTGTACAACTGAAACTTGTTATAACATTCCACCTAAAATTAAATTTTCCTGGTGAATAAGTTGTTAACATCCTTACCAAAAAATCTTTTCAAAAGAATTTTATTCTATCATAACACTTTTATTTGTGTACATCTGTTAAACTTTCAATATACACCATAAATACAATTTTTTTTTAGTCTTTTTAAAGTGTTATGACAAGGTTCCAATATTATTATTAGTAGTGTTGTTATTGTTTAGTGTATTCATTTTAAGTTGATATGTAAGTGAATTATTGTAAACAATCATGCCGGTGGTATAAAGTTACCAACACAAACAATTTCTGAATAAAAGTAAGAAATTAATGTGTTAACTTAGATTAGTTGTATTGAACATATAAAAGTGTTACTGCATAGTGCAGACATTTACTGGTGTATTTGTATTAAAAAGGGTTGAAAACAATAACATTTATTTAAATTTATAAACCATGCCATTGTTTGCAGCAAATTAGTGATACACTAGGGATTTTTTGCACAGGCATTATATTGGTGATGCCGTATCTAATGTACTGGATCTTTTATAAATATATTCACACTGCAAAATAATTTTTCGTCTGGTTATTTCACCTGATTTCCAAACACAACAATGTAACTAAGGTCGTGGTCAGCTAACATATAACCATTTAATAATATTTACGGTAATCAACTACGGTAACAAGCAGAAGTTATGCGATTTGCTGTCTACAAAAAATTATAGTATGTTATTAAAATATTTTCAACAAAACAGGATGACAGTTTTACGATATCTAATCTCACTTATGTTTCAAAAAATAATTACTTGACCATACTTAAGTACAGTAAATTATACTTTGTATTCCGACTGAAATTAGGTACTATAGTGAAAACTAAATAATACAAACCACAGACACCTACTCTTATGGAAAGAGAGGAAACTCAAGCTTATAACTGATGTCACTTATTCTGACCTCGCTGCTCTGAGGGGAACAGCAGCGCACCAAACTCTCAGTGGCGAGAATGTAAAATTCCAACCAGTGCATGCGCAGAGCAGCTCGTTCTCCCCCTCCCCACCCTCATGACCTGTTTGCTTATACAGTACTGTATTTATGTTTGGTTTTGGTGCACAGACACACTTTTCTGGACGTATTTTGCCTGTAAGTGTTACACACGACACGTTTTGTCCCCCACAAATATGGTAGAGACATTATATACTCATTTAACGTGACTGCATCAATATTCGTCTATAGACACACCCCAAAACGCTTCTGAAGTTTGCCATATAACCACAAAGCAAGATCAGTCAAAACATGACATCGCAGACAAGCTCCTAACAACATCACGTAAATAAAGGTTGGCTACTAGCGCACCCATTCTCGTTGTGCAGATAACGTATACTACTGACAAAACAATAAGCAACACAAGTCCCCTATACCAGTGTCACCCTCCTGATACAAACCCTGTTAATACAAAGATCTCATTACTACAAGCGGTTTTCTTTCTCCTTGGAATTAGATGAGAAAGTAAATATAAACTTTGATGCTTAATAAAAAGGTTCCCTTGTACATAAAACAATGTACATCAAATTCAGTGAATAAAAGAAGTCATGGTGGTGGTAAAAAAAGCTCACGTTTCTGGACTAAATATCCTGAAAATATATTTTTGAATTTTTTGAGTTTTTATAAACACTGGTTAAAACAAACATCATTATTACAAACTATGAAAATTTATGTCCCTTCACGTTTGTATTAATAAGGTTTCACTGTATATTATTAAAAATAATTACACAACAGTAAAAACGTAATGTACAATTTACTATGCTTATGGTTACAGATAATGGTTTATCGAGGGAAAACTTGACTGTTTGCTGGATCTGAACACACATTTAGCTTACCGGAAGATAACTGGATTTAGCTTATACTTGGATCTGTTACCCTATTTGACTGAGCCAATAAGAATCCCTATATTGTAATATTTGATGCATGTTACTGGACTGCAAACAGCTACGTTGTGTCAGAAGTGTATCACCGAATCATATACTGTAGCGGGGCTTGCTTCCGCTGCTACCGCTACTCGTAGTACGTCTACGTTGTTGTTGTTATTGGTTATCTAGACGTCCCTGTTCGTGGGCCAGATGTAATAGGACCGCTGCTGCGTCTACGTCGTTGTTATTTTTGATGTCCCTGTTCGTGGCGACTGAATGTAGCGGGGCTTGCTGCTACTTATGTATGTTG
Source organism: Medauroidea extradentata (assembly GCA_003012365.1). NCBI lineage: Eukaryota > Metazoa > Arthropoda > Insecta > Phasmatodea > Phasmatidae > Medauroidea > Medauroidea extradentata. The sequence continues at coordinate 84,056 of PNEQ01002804.1, read as the reverse complement.
TTTGTTTGTATAGATGTTGGACGCAACTCTCCTCCGTTGCTATTACAAGTAGTTAGCCGGCAAAAAAAAAAAAAACAAAACAAAACCACAGCGAGCTGATGTAGAGGCGGTGCCTATTATATTGATGCCCGGATAGCAGTGAGGTTAATCAGCTACAGATGAATAAATAAATAAAAATCATAATATCTGCATTTTCTTTCTTTTATTTAACCGTTC